>VFFE01007667.1:1022633-1036839 GCA_008921705.1 Burhinus oedicnemus
GGGCTAGGCCAGGCCAGGCTGGGCTGGGCTCCCCCACCGCCTCAGGCCCCCGCGGCGAGGTAAGGCATAGCCGAGAGGGCCGTACTCACGCTTGCGGGCCTCGGCCACCTTCTCGGCGGCGCGTTTCTCGGCCTGCAGCAGCTGCTGAATGCCCTGCGACTGGCTCGCCATGGCGCCTCCTTCCCTTCACCCCGCCGCCGCCGCCGCCAACGTCACTACGTCGGGGCAGGCCCCGCCCTGACCCCGCCTCCAGGGCCCGGGCCCCGCCTCCAACAGCCAGGCCCCGCCCTGACCCCGCCTCCAGCGCCTGGGCCCCGCCCCCTCCGGCCGCTCGCAGCAGCCCCCGGCCGTGGGACGCTCCGGTCCCCTCCGCATCTCCCGGTTGCAGGGGACATCGGGTCTCACCCCCGAGCACGGAGCCACCACGCTCAGGTGAGACCCCCCCTGCAGTGCTGCATCCAGCTCTGGGGCCCCCAGCGTAAGAAGGGCACGGAAGTGTCGGAGAGGGTCCAGAGGAGGCCACGGAGATGATCAGGCTGAAAGAGTTGGGGTTGGTCAGCCTGGAGAAGAGAAGGCTCCGGGGACACCTTATAGCAGCTTTCCAGTAATTAAAGGGGGCTTATGAGAAAGATGGGGACAAACCTTTTAGCAGGGCCTGTTGCGATAGGACAAGGGGTAATGGCTTTAAACTAAAAGAGGGAAGATTTAGGCTAGATATAAGGAAGAAATTTTTTACACTGAGGGTGGTGAGACACTGGGACAGGTTGCCCAGAGGTGGTGGCTGCCCCATCCCTGGAAACCGTCACGGTCAGGTTGGACGGAGCTCCGAGCAACCTGGTCTAGTTGAAGATGTCCCTGTTCATGGCAGGGGGGTTGGAACTAGATGGCCTTTAAAGGTCCCTTCCAACCCAAACTATTCCATGATTCTATGAATTTATAATCATCCAAGACCATCTCCTCTAGGGGCTCCCAGGGGAGCCAGGCCCCTCTACTCCAAACAAACACACTTACTTCACCCCAGCCCCACTCCAGCCCAACCCTTGGCTATCACATCCCAGGGATGATTTAAAACCCGGAACACGGCTGCCCCGACACTTTCGGAGCATAAATTACAATTATTGCCGTGAATGAAGCGTCAGAGCCGTGACAGTGACTCACATCACTGCAGAGTGGAATGGGGGGCTGCTGGTATGCCTCATCCGTCCCGCGTGATGGAAGGGACCGGAGACAAGGAATCAAATGCATATTTATAGTGCGAAGAGGAATTATGAGTGTTTGGCAGGCTGACCTTCATCTGGGCCCAGCGATTAACTAAATGGGCTTAGCTGACCTGTCCATCGAGTGTTATATTTGCTTCAGTAAAAGGAAGATGGGGAGAAGAGCTTTGTTTGTAAACCTGCGCCTGGGACCCGGCGGTTCGTGTGACCAGGGAGCAGCAGCAGCCACTGGGTGCAAAGGGGCGAGCGGGCACCCGCCGTGGCACCGGCTCCTCCCGTCGGGTGCGGGACTGTGCTGGCAGAAGGGGAACCCCGCAAATCTGGTCCTAAGTCACCTGTCATAAACGGGGCAGGTTCAGCCAAGGGGATGCAGCTCAGGCGCTGCGCTGGTTATTGGTAAGCGCAGGAGGGAAAGGACAGAAAATGAGGGTCTGATTCAAAATGTGCCACAGCACATAGAGAGGTGGTGGGGTTCAGCTGGGCCAGATCCAAGCTGTTTTACAAGAGAAGTGGCCCAAAAATGGAAGTCCTCTCATCTAGCTCCAAAGCTGAGGAGCCCCCTGCCCTCCTCTCACCTCAGACCTCTGCAAAAGCCACCAAATTAATTAAACTCTCCCACTGACTCCTGCAGCCCTCGGATGATGCCTCCATCCCATTTCCATCTAGAAACTCTCCATCCTCATTAGCTGCTGCCATTTTTTCAGTGGTGTTCATCTGCTGCTAATTAAAGCGCTTGAGCTGAACCCACAAATTACCCCGCAGCAGGATGCTGCTGATGAAGGCGACGCAACGCATCGAGCAGGGTTTGCAGCAAAGGGGCCAAAACGCACCCAGCTCTCCCCCAAAGTCGCAGTGGAAACCAGGGTGTTACTTTTCTCCTGGGTGATTGTGATTTTTAGACTCACTGCTTCTGTCTGTAAGATAACGATGATAATGATGACCTTTTCTGCCCCCAGAAATATCCTGTCTGGGATCACGCTGAGTTTTCAGACAAAAATCCCTCCCAAAGTACAGCTTTGGGTTGACCAAAGACATTTGATGCATTTTCAGCGATTTCATTTTGATGGTTAACAAATGAGGCAATAATAGTTTGTATTTAAAACAACCTTTTGTTTGGTTTTTAGTTTAAGATTGCTCAAAAGCTAATTGAAACCTCATGGTGTGCATCACATGAAACACACGTGAATCTAAAAGCCGTTGATCAGCTTTTCAATTCACTTAAAATTTTGAAAAATCATAGAATCATAGAATGGTTAGAGTTGGAAGGGACCTTAAAGATCATCTAGTTCCAACCCCCCTGCCCTGGGCAGGGACACCTCCCACTAGACCAGGTTGCTCAAAGCCCCGTCCAACCTGGCCTTGAACACCTCCAGGGATGGGGCAGCCACAGCTTCTCTGGGCAACCTGGGCCAGTGTCTCACCACCCTCAGAGTGAAAAATTTCTTCCTGAGGTCTAACCTAAATCTACCCTTCTCACTTGTTGCAAAAAAAAATGTGTTTCCAATTCTCAAACCTGTGTCTGCCTGAATAAGAGAGCCGCTTGTACAGCTTTAATTCTATCAGCGATGGATTTATAATTAATTAGCAGCACAAGTACTTGCAAACTTGGCTTTTATTCCCCCAGATTCATTGTACATGAGCTTGTCACTTGCTATTACACAGAAAGCGGCTATTGCCGAAACTGATACCAGCATCCCCTTAGTTGCCCAGCGCCTATTTCTTAATACTGTAAATGTGACTAATCCTAAATTTCACGTACCTCACATTCAACGAAGACTGGAGGAAGAACATCTTTAGGAGGCTGAGGCTAGTCCTGCTCTCTGCCATGGGAAAATAAGTTGCTAAAATCTTTCTGGCACAAAACTGCTCCCCCTCGTGCTGCTCTGCCTGGGCTGGGCTGGGGGGTAACTCCAAGCCCGTGAATCCTGCCCGCTCTCTGCCTCCCCTTCCCGCTTGTCCCGCCGAGACTCCGGCCTCTGGCTGTCCATAAAGATACTTAAGCAACATGAAAAGTCGACTATTTTAGAAATATCATCTCTGCATCTGGAGTCTGTCGGGATCTGAAACGTCCCGACGGCCGAGGAGCAAGGAGGAGCGCGGGGCCAGGGGTGACTCAGGGCTCGTGTGCCGGCTCTTGCCAGGAAGGGAGGACTGTCCTGCAGAGCTTGAAGGAAACAGAAGCATTTTATTTTTCTTTGGCTGTTTCTACAAATCACAATAACGAAAGTGAAATTAAACACTTTTCTTATTTAATTTTCTTTTTTTTTCCCCATAAGCTTTTTTTTTTTTTTTTTTTGCAAGCATTGAAGACTGATTGGCATTTTGGAGTGGTGTGTTTTGTCTTTCTGCTTTTGCTCTACACTGGGTCATAACTCCAAGCATGTGTTACACCGGTTTCTGAAATATCAGAAGACGTTTCCAGAATCAGGAAGAAAAAAAAAAAAAGATACAGATTTCCTTTGTCTTTATTTTTCTTTTAGTTTCCAAGCACAGAAAACATGTGCCACGTCTTATGATCCTGCAGTCATTAAAGATTCCAAGACACAGTTGGTAAGAATGAGATTTTAAACATTGTGTCTGGCTTCTTTCCAGATCAGGTAATTATGTTTTTCCTCTCTAAATGCCCCTGCACTTTCAATTGGATACGTTATTATTCTCCATTCCCCAACTTAAACTGTTCTGCTGTGCAATTGTCTGCTCTTTTAAAAAGGTTTTGTGTTGAACGCCTGGGAACCGAACTGGTTTCTCTCCTCTGAGGTTTGATTCATTAACACAAATCACTTCAAGGCACTGAGATGATGCAGCTGTTGGTTGTTGATAAATGATCATTGGCTGATCGTTAAAAGACTACCAATGAACAATTATTAATTAGAATTCATAGTTTGGAGGGACATTTTAAATTTATAAACTGAGTGTTAGAAATCTAAGCATAACACGGCAGTAAAATTTACACAGAAAAATCAACAAAACCTTCCGCTGCACACATCAGTACCGCTTGACTCTACCTGACCTACACCAAGCGTTTGGCCCAAATATCCCAAAACAACAAAGAATCTTTCATTTTTCATCTGGAGTTGCTTTGTGATCAAGGACAATTTAAAGCCTGGAGTAACCCGATTACAGTGATGGAATTACACCAGAAGAATGGACTTATGTTTATATTGTAATAATTGATTTTTTTTTTAAAAGCAGTTCAAGAAGCCGTACTTCTGGTGCCAGCCCTTATTAGCTTTCTTTGAGAAAAGCGTGTGGCTTTGGGGTGCTGCTCGGCTTCTTGCGGTGGTCTGCCAGGCAGCCTGGAGGCTCCCCGAGCTTCACCCACCCAGCAGGGTACACCCCCGAGCTGCTCCCCCCCACAGCCACATCTTCATCACTCCAAGCGGGGCTGCAGCCCCTTCTGCTGGGCTCCCACCCACCGACGAACACGTTCCCCCCAGCACTAACCAGCCGCTCTTGGAGCGCGCTGCCAAGGACCAGGTCACGGCAGTGGCACCAGGCTGTCGCACCTTCTCCTGCAGGGCCCCATCCCTGGTACCCATCTGTCCTGGTTTGAGTGACACAGGACTAATTTCTCTTCTAATGCTTGGGAAAACTGCACTTTTAGAAGACTCTAGTGTCTGAATTTGTGAAAATATTTACTTTACAGCCAGCCATGGTGTGGGGGTTTCAAGGTCTCAGTGTTTTTGAGCTGGCCAGGTGCAGGGATGAGGAGGAGCGAGACCCGGGCACTTGACCCAAGCTGCCCAACAGGATTAATTCGTACCATGAATGTCACATTCAATAGAAGTTAGAAAATTTGCTCTCTCTCCCTTGATGGTGGCGATCCAGAGAACTCCTTTCCCCGGTGCCGGAGCCCTGAGCCCTTCCCTTACTCCTGAAGCCATAGCACTCCCACTGTCCCACATTTACTGTCCGCTGCTGGGAGTGCACAGCTTCCGAAGGACAGAATGGGCTGTGTATAATCCTGGTGTATTTTATATTGTTATCAGGATCAATATTGGTTCTTTAGTGTTAATAATGTTAATTATCTAGTCTTATTCTATTAAATCTGTTCATATTTCAACACCTGGGTTTCCTTGGTTTTCCCCATTCCCTTTCCCGGGTGAGGAGGGGTCATCGGGTGAGAGAATCATTGTCTAAACGACAATAAATTGTTGCGGGTTTCTCAAACCATAACACTGTCACAAACGCACCCTCACCTCACCACCTATAGCAACAAGCTGAGGTCTCAGTTTCATATAAATCAGGATCTTTTCATAAGAGTCAGGGAAGCGGGCGACTCTGTTTATGTATTCTTCCATTGTGATGAAGTGTCAGCAGACCTTATTAATTCCTCGTGTACCAAAAGAAATCTCCATTCGTATTTCCTTGACATCTACTGTCGTCCATTCTTCATTAGAGGTCATGTGTCCTTTGCAAGAGATGTGACGGGAAAGTTCAATCCGTTGTTTGATGAGTGACTGAACGCTCCCCGTGAGGCTGTTGCCTCCGAGTTACCAGCTGCTGGTGCCTCCAACCCCTGTGAAGCCATTGGGGGTCCCTGCACCAGGGAGCACAACTGTGTGGGCTGTCATGGACTCAGCCACATCCAGACAGCGTACAGGCTGTCTGGACCAGGATTTTGAGATATGTTATACACTAATAAGTAGCTTCTCCTGTTATGGGTAACACCAAAGCTTTGACTGCTGAAGGCAACTACCAGTTCTTCATTAGCTTCTGCAAGAGTAAGAGCATTGCTCCCGCTCCACTGGGAAGACAGACACAGTTCAATATTATTTTGCCTATCATAAAAGGTCTCTCCTGGCTTTTCAGTTCAGCTTTCTCTGCCCCAAACCACTGAGTAATGTCATCGCGTACCACGGTACAGCCACAGCTTTCAGGTGGCTGAATTTCAGCGACGGATGAAGCAATGCCTGCACATGTAAATTGTTCGGTGCTTTGAGAGATGTTTGAACAAATGACACTCTGCAGTACAAGACTTATTATCAATATTGCTTGGAAATATCAAAATTGTCTGAGGCCTCAGTTTAATTTGGATGCTTATCATAGGCTCTAGAGCAATGGAAAAAAATGTGACAATAACAAAACCCTGCAGCAGTGATGCCAACCAGCTCCAAGCAGTGCTGGAGAGCTGGTGTGTTTGTAGGCCACGAGGGAAGAAGACGTGGGTACTGGGGGATCCTTCTTAAACACTTGTTCGAACAAAAGCGATGCTAGAAAGCGTGCAAGTGACAGCATCGGGGGCTCTAGCAAACACCCTGCTTGCCTCCGGGGCTTGATGAGATGTGTAACAAGAGCTGCTGATGTGCAGGTCCCTCACGGGACTGCTCACATCAGTCAGCTACGGGACTCCTGCCTGCTAAATGAAGCAGATTTTCTCCATAAAGAGTCAGTGGAGCAATAGACCCTTCACTGCAGAAGTTAAACCAAATGCTCTGAATTGCCCCGGGAAAGGGAACTTTTCTCACTCCCAGCTCAGCAGAGTTTGGAGCCTGAAGTCAGATAACAACTAGCTCCTCAAGTAAGGTTTTTCAGAGGTATGTAAGCACCTACGCATGCAGATAGCTACCTAGTGGAACTAATTTGTTTACAACATTCATGGAAAAATCTTAATAACCAATTTCTATATTTAGTCTCGATGCCTTTGAAAATCTGAGCTGTATATCCCTGTGCTTACTGGTCCCATCCACTCACGTGGAGCTACAGGAAAAGGCCAGAAATAAGCTGACAGCCAGCACGACCCTCCCGTGGTCCCATTGTTTCTGCTGAACAAGACCCAAAGGCTGCTGCTCTGTTGGGTAATGCTGCGTACCCATTTTTGACTCTTAATTATCAAAGGCACAATTCATTGCAGAATCAAGCCTACCCAGTTTACCTGAATTACCCTCGTGTTCTCTTACCGCTCTTCCCTCCCCAGATCAAAACCCTACTCCATCCCACTTGTTTCCATTGCGATTTGCCAGACAGCTCTTGGCTGCAGGGAAAAATAAAATCAATCTATTTTTCCACCACCTCATTTATCAGCTTCATGCTTCACCCAGCATCAAGCCTTCCGTTGCCAAGATGAGTTCTCCAGCAGCTGGCCACCACCGAACAAGCCCAAGGCCATTTGGTTTGCTGTATTACAGAGCTGCTAGCGCAGAGGCTGCAATCATCTGCCTAATTGTGTTATGGGCAGGGACACGGGAGCCGAGTCTGGGCTCCGTGTAATGAAATTGCAGTTCAGTAGGTTTCAGGACATTAATAGTGTGATTAACCTGAAACAACCACGGTAACAAATTGATTATCAAGAGCAATAAATCATCTTCTTACACATAGAGGTAGCCTGGGGTTTTTTGCATTGGAAAGCCATGAGTCCGTCTACAGGACCATAACAACCTCCAGCACAGAGCAATGCCCAGGAAAGAGCCAAACAGCATTCAATTAAACTATTTTGGGAAGGCAGAAGACAAAGGAGGAGAAGGCTGCTGGCTTTTACATCTTCAAGATTTGGACACAAGTAATGTGACAAGCTTTCATCTTAATTTCCTGCCCCTCCCCACCCCCATCTACTGGCTGGTCCTTTTCAGAAGACTTTGGGACTGTCTTTACAGGGCCTGGAGCCAGGACAAGATGTGGATGCTCTGGGCATGAAGGACATGGGCAGGAGTGTGGCTACTCCAGCATCGAGCAATCCAGAGCCTGCAAGATACATCCCGCTGCTGAGCGATGGGCTGCCCCCCGCCCCCTCAAATCCCAAAGCCCTGAGCTCCCTGGATTTGCTCATGCAATTTTCCATACGCAAGCCTTTGCAAACTCTGGGCTATTGCTGGATCCAGCTGCCTTCCCACCAGCAGTAAGAGAGGTCCAACAAGGCTCACTGTGCTGCAATGTTTGAAAAACCTTAAAGCATCAGACACCCAAATCTCACTCAATGTAAGCCCCGGCTGGAAAATGAACTCTCATTTCCTTTGAGGCACAAGTGAATAATTCCTGCACGTGGAATATAAATTATCTGTTCCCATCTCCTGATCCAGAAAGGAAACGTTGAGTGAGCCCCGAGAAGGGCCCTGCTCGCACACGGGGAGGATGAGTCATTGTCTTGCCTTGGTGACTGCACCTTTTGTCCAGAGAAGTTCATTAACCATCTGCTGTTGCGTTGCAGTGCACGTATCCACATCCAAGGAGCTGGAGATGAGTGTGGCTGAGAGGGAACAAGTACGTGCCTCTCAGCATCTGATGCAGGCTATTTATAACATCAAGGAACATTTCAGGTGGTAATTTGCAAATGCTGTCCACAGAAGCAGCAGCAGAGAAATAGCCATGTGGCTTGGGGTTAGCACCCAGAGTCCTCTGCTACACCCAGTCACCATCCGCATGCAGGGAGGCATCAGCAGGGCTTACATTACACCAGTCCCAGGCCAGACCAGGGCTTCTTTCACTTCCAGGCATCTCCTGGGTGCTCTCAAGCGTACTTCGACCGTAGCACCTCTGTAGGAGGGTGCTCAGGTATTGCTGTAGCTCAGAACCCCTCTGTGCGTGTCCCTTCCATCAGCTGTGAACTGCACTGGGGAACAGCAGATAACAAAGCCCTTCGCAGCCCTTCTGCCCTGGCAGGCTCTCTGGTGCGTAAGGAGTTACGCGGCTGCTCTGTGCTCCTTGTACCGAGCCCAGGAGTTGAGCAGGGGTCTTCATATACACAGATGGGACAAGAAATGCCAACTGCTGCTGTCAGTAAGTCAAAGCAAGTCCAGCCATCCAATTCAAATTGCTGGGCCACAGATCATTGCTTTAATTTGAGAATAATTTACACCTGGTGACAAAAATTAGATCCAAGCCAAGGAGATCACTAAGACGTGATCTCAGGGACTGAGCCAGGGTAAACTGGTACCACACTATCTAGTGACCTGTATTAATATTGGCATCAGAGGGAAGACAGCCTGTGAGCCATTTGGGCTTTGAGACCCGTTGGGAACTGCAGCAAGGCTCCCCTGCAGCCCATTCACTACCTCCTCCTTCCCAGAAGGAGACTTTTATAGAGACATTTCTGGGCCAGGAAGAATCCAGAAAGAGACTGGCGGCTTGGGTATCTCGAAGCCTGTCACACATTGCAGTGGTGGAGTCAGCACATGGAAAGACTGAGATGGCAGGTGGGAGAACTTGCCCTCTTCCAGCCTTGGCAGCAATGTTCCAGAGAGGCGAGGCTCACCTCTGGAAGAAGGACCAATCACTCCTTCCCATAGCATCTTCTAGCAGAAGGGTGTCCAGTTCCTTAATAATTCAGCTCTGCTGCCATCCCCAGAGCCACTGAGTCACTGCAGCGCTCTTCTCCCATTGAGCAACTTGCAGGTTAAATGGACAAAATGTCTTGCCGCTTCTTGGACATCTGTGATGTAGAAGCCATAGCCTTGGATCCAGTTTCCCCAGCCCTGTCCTGGGAGCCCTTCCCAACAGACTCACTTTGCTGCCAGGAACTGAGGATGGAGGTGGAGGGAAGAGTGATCCGTTATTTTAGTCTGCCGGTGATGAGACATGGGATCCCGAGAGAGACATTGCAAATTCATCTTGCAGATAATAACATGATATATGAACACAGGCAATTACTTAGAGAAGGATGCAATCTGTTAGAGCACCACGGTGCCATTGGCTTGACAAGCAGAATCCTTGTAGCTGCAGTGTAGCTCTGCATTCACCCTCAACCTGATCCAAGCCCCGACAGCACAGATCAACAAAACCTATTGATTTCAGGGAGGTTCCATGGCAGAACAATGCCCCTATAAAGACTTCTTTGCTTACTTAGGGCTTTAAAAGCATCACTTGGGTTTTGCCAGCGTGCATGAGCTTGCTCTTTCCCCACTTTCTGTTGGAATGCTCTTTTCACTCCTTTTGCAATCAACACCTCTAGGCTTAGAAAGAAGACAGTTCTGGAGTTCGGTGGCTAGCTCTGATGGCAGCGCTGGAGTACTGCTGCTCGGTTTGCAGCCACCTCCGTTCGTGAATGAACAGACCCCAAGAGTTTGCGTGTGTGGGAGTTTCGAGGGCTTTAAGAGGGTCTGCTGCTTTGCCAAAGGGATTCAATAGTATTAGGTGACTTTGATAATCCCACGTTATCTTCACAAATAGATGCTGAAATATTCAAACAATGCAAGACCAGGCTTTTTAAACCATTTGGGCATATACAGATGACACTAAGTACCACTTAGTGAGAATCCCACTTCTGGGACTCTCAGAATAAAGTTCCTAACTCCTAATCACATACAGAAAGGTGAGAGCCTAAACCCCTTAGGCCTTGCCCATGCACCAGAGCTGTGCAGACTTAACCACGTCTAAATCAACACCCACTCTTACTAGCAGAAATACGGCTGAGATTGCTCATTCTGCTCTAGCTACTGCCACAGAGAAGGGAATCTCTGACAGTGGAGGCATCTTTATACCAGTAAAACTGCATTCACTCAAGAATGGTACCTTATATCAGCATCACTAAACAAACAATCAGGACAATCCTCAGGTGATGGACACGTGAAATGAACCCCGAGGTGCAGAACTGGAGCGACGTGCATCTCAGCAGCTGCCTACAAATGGGGAGGCTGTGCCTGGGCATCCAGAGACAGGCATTAGGGGAAAAAAAAACCACAACTGAAAGTGCAGTTGATTCATCCAGGGATAAATTTGCCACTCCTGGTGTACAGATCCATCTTTTCTAGACTTGCAGTACACCTGCCCACCTATCTGCAGCATTTTGAAATGGTGACAGTTTAGTTTGCCACATGTTAATCCATGGTCTGAGTGACATCTGTATAGAAGCACAGTCTGAAACACCTACACTTTGTATCTTGCCAAAAAAACCAGCTATTGCAGCCTTTTCCATCTGTGCTTAGTAACCTTTATGCCCCAGGCACAATATTGGTGTGTCGTCAGTGTGACAAGACAGAGGTCTTAGCATGGTAAGACTGCACCGATTCTCGTATTATCAGGCACGGGTGGACGGTTGAGTTACCCATATCTGTTTTAGTGGGAGCTTCTGGTTGATTTATGTAGCAAAATAGCATGGTCAAGTGGAGGTCGAACATACATAAGAGTAAAAACTCTTCCCAGGTTTTTCACACCTTCATTGCACACACGAAGCATTAAACAAGGACCAATCACCCACCAGGACCTTTGGGTGCTGCTGCAGTTTTAACAGGTGAAATTATTTACTTCTGGTATTGGCTGCAACTTTTACATGTTAATTCTCATAAGACTGCTGTGAATTCATTTCTGTGTAGAAAGAAAATGCTTATTAACATCTAGCACTGTTAGAATTGGCATCCTTCTAGGTCGAACTCTGTGCGAATCGCACACACAGCTTCCCTTCCCATTCCTGCAGCGCGCCGAACGTTCATCTGATCTACACAGCTGCCACCCACCCTCCCCACATTTCTGGGGAGCAGCAGACATTCGATAACCGTGGAGACACCCCTCCTTTCTCAGGTCCCACACTCGAATTCAGCGATTCAGCCCGGGCAGTAAATCAGCTCCACACTGCAGAGCCGTACCCCAGACCAAGGTCTAAGCGAGCCTTGAGTGGTGCAGGAGCCTTGAATTCCCTCCTAGTGACAAACAAAGGCAGAGCCCCTCAATGTCCTGTGCTATGCAGCCTCTGTCTCTTTATATCCAGAGCACATTGATTTCATGACCCACCTCTTGATGTGGCCTAAAGTAGTCCCTTTGGAGCAGTCCATATCAAGCCTACCTGGCACCAGCAGCACAGCTCCTGCTGTGCTACTTGCTAGGTTGGTTGTTCTGCCCGATGTAAAATGCGATAAAGTGAATTTGCAATAAAAAGGAAAAAAACATGAGGAGTTTCTCTTTGCAATCTCATTCCGCTCCTGGGTAGGACTCTGACAGAATCCAAACTCCAGCTCCATTTCAGCCAGCCCAGCTAGGGGGATTAGATGAAAGCTTTGCTTGTTCCTACCACAGACGCCCTGTCCATAGCTCTAGGAAACCTGGTCTTGCTACTGTTATTGGTGCTGAAAAACACATTTGTGATGGGTAAAACCACCCCTTCAGTTCTGGCCTGAGTTAATCGGTGTAGGAAGCCTAAGCCCTGGGATGTTGCTCAAGAGGAACGGCGTTTGTTTGTCGACGATGCTTCAGCAGAGAAGATCCAAAATGACAGGTATGCACCTATCTGTTACATCCGTGCCTGAATTTTGTTTAATAATGAATAACTTAAACTCTCTGGTGGTCTTCCTTTCAGGCGGAGGCAACCTGCTGGCACAGAAAGGGGGTTAGCTCCCAATTGTGTTTCTTTTCTGAGTGATTTCCACCATTTTTAATAGAGATGTTTGTTTTCAAACCCAAACATTTCATATATATATATATATATATATATAATGTATATATACACATACATCCCTTTCCTCCTCTCCCTCTAATTTAGAAAGCATGTGTAATTTGGGGCTGACACCCTGAATGAATTGCATCTAGCTAAGCGAGATACCTCATGCAGTCAGCTACATATTTCATTACAAAATGCTCAGACTTCCCTGTTTAAATCCCTTTCCCATGAATGATGACTGGTATTTAAACAAGCACATAGCATTTTCTAAAGCATTTTATCCATTTTAATTAAAAACTAATATTTATAGAGCAAGGCAGATGTGCTATACACCAAAAGAAAATAACAGTCCTCCCTTCTGGATTGCTAGTGACTTTCTGCAGTAACTAGCATATAATCACTGTTAAACTGGAATAAGTACTATCGATTGTTGTCTCTAATAGAGGATATGATTTTAAAGAACTTGCAGCGCTGGACTGTTCAAGCTCATTGTATTTATTGATTGAGACTATGAAGACTGTAATCACATATGAAAACACAAGGTTATTCGTCATATGTTGGCTATTCAAAAGAAGCACGCAATACTGCCTAAATGAAGTAAAACAAGTGCAACCGCTGCTGTGGAAGGACTTTGTCACCATCCCATGATGACAGACTGGAGCAGTGGAGTGTCCACGTGCTGCTCCAGCCCCCAGACAGAGCTAGCTTCTGACCTCTTCTGGGAAATCAGGAGGCCAGCAATAGTGAAGTCCCCTGCCTCACGCTAAATGCCTGGCCACCAGAAACACCAGAGGAGATAGCATCTCTCTGCTGCGTGTCCTTACAGGCACCAGAAATCTCAGCTAACAGGTTGCTGGGTAGCGTTCCATCCCAACAGCAAAGGCCCAGGGTTTCTTCTTTAAAACCAAATCTGGCTGTGGGCAAACACTGAGAACGCAGACTTTATGTAAGGGAGCTGTGCATCCCAGATTAGGATAAGAAGGAATTTTGTGGAGCAACACCTCATTTTTAAAGCACTTTTAGCTTGCCTCTTCTTACCTAATAACTATGACTGTTACCCTGTTCAGCCTCCAGAGCCTTGCACATTACACCATGGTTTATTGCTAATTACATTTTACCTTCTTTTGCCATATCCTGTTGCGTGGATCGATGGGCTGAAGCCAACAGCATGAGGTTTAACAAGGCCAAGTGCTGGGTCCTGCACTTGGGTCACAACAACCCCAGGCAACGCTACAGGCTTGGGGAGGAGTGGCTGGAAAGCTGCCTGGCAGAAAAGGATCTGGGGGTCCTGCTGGGCAGCCGGCTGAACATGAGCCAGCAGTGCGCCCAGGTAGCCAAGAAAGCCAATGGCATCTTGGCCTGTATCAAGAATAGTGTGGCCAGCAGGAGTAGGAAAGTGATCGTGCCCCTGTACTCAGCACTGGTGAGGCCACAGCTTGAGTACTGTGTTCAGTTTTGGGCGCCACAGTCTAGGAGGGACATTGAGGTGCTGGAGCATGTCCAGAGGAGGGCAACAAAGCTGGTGAGGGGTCTGGAGAACATGTCTTATGAGGAGCAGTTGAGGGAATTAGGATTGTTTAGTCTGGAGAAGAGAAGGTTGAGGGGAGACCTTATTGCTCTCTACAACTACCTGAAAGGAGGTTGTAGTGAGATGGGAGCTGGTCTCTTCTCCCAAGGAACTAGCGAT
>VFFE01007668.1:8385-100208 GCA_008921705.1 Burhinus oedicnemus
AGTGAAAGTAGTGTACAGTTGTTTGTAAGAAAAAAATGTAAATTTATATTATGGTAACCTGTAAAACAACAGAAACAAAGGAATTTATATAAAATACATGTTATTATATTTGCAATTAATTTCACATTTAATTTATTTCCTTCAGGTGTAACCCTATATCACTTCATGGGGGAAAAATGGAAGCTCATTAGCATTAGTGGGCCATTTATATTCTTCATGGTTTTTAGCTTAGAGCTGCCCAATCTGAGAGATTTTATTTGTTATGAATATTTATATTATTCTGCACCTTGATAGTCACATTTCATCACAATAATTCCTTCAAACATAAGGGTAGGTTATAAGATTTCTTCCCACACATTTTTAGTAATCACTTTTCAAGCAACTCCTGTTATAAAACACTTTCTTTATGCAGCAGATCAGCTGTAAAATAATATTCACCGCATACCTGCATTTGTGCTAAATATCCTTTATATAGCATCTAGATCATTTAAAAATATAGAGACATTAGCTTGCAGTTCCATGAAACAGTCAAATTCACCAGTTCTCTGTATTTTGTCTCATTTTATTCTGTGGCTGCAGGCCTCCATATTAGCAGCTTTTCCCTCTTTCTTTCAGCCTGACTTTATTAACAGCTTTCCCCCCTTTCTTTCAGCCTTACTTTATTTTATTTTTTTTCTCTTCTCCATCCAATTTTGCATTATGGAAAAAGAAATCTGGGAGCTTTTGCTGACATACAGTGTATAAAGAAACTGTATGGCAGAAGTAGTTGACCTAGTAGTGGTAATCGTGCACGGAAATAGAAGAACTGCAGGGTGAAGTTTTTGATCCATAGCATGGAGCTGTGCAATGATCAATTGCCTGTCCAAATCTGCTCCGTACTTATTATTTTTATGGAAATGTATCATCCCAGCTTCTGTTAGGTATTCTAGCTTTGCTCTGTCTCCACCCCTTGGTGTTCCAACTACTTCTGTGAGATTTAATAAAATACCCTGAAAAACAAACACGGGGCCTTTTGAAAGACCGGGTTTTATTCTGATTGCAGTTGGAAAATCAAAGCTGCAACTCCATTTTCTGAGAACCAGTATCAGAAAGCGCAGATTGCGGAGAGCTTAATGGAACTGCCCTACTTTCTAGAGTCATTTGTTTTGATGAGAGCCCGAGTGTAAATTCTGTGCAGAACACAGACAGCTATTATGCAGTTAATTATGCACAAAGTAAACATGTACAATTGCAAACAGCAGAATGCCACCTAATAATGGATAACCTGAGATTTATGGTATGCGTGCCCAATCTGTAAAGGCTTCTACTCGTGAATCTAAAATGAATGGAACATTACCTAAATGATCCAGAATGAAGGATTTAACATATCGCTCTCCCCTTATTGCTACTTATTTCCTGTCAGCAGATTTTTCATTTGGCTTTAATTTATTGCACATAAACACTATGCAAATGATTTGGTCATATTTAAAAACATATGGCCTGTGCTTCTGATTACTGGTTAGGCATTTTGTTACCAATTACTTGTTAAAGTAATCACTTCTTTAATTATACTGGTCAGCAGATAACGACTTTGCCTTCATTTACTTGAAGACTAACTGCAGCAAAATAAGTCGCAATGTGAATGTCCCTAGAAAAACAAGGCACATCCTTTTTGCACAGATACATTAGCTTTCAGTTTCTTTGTAGGTGTTTTTATAAATGTGATTACGGCCTACATTTATTCCTACTTCAGGTTTTCTGTGCCAGAGACTGATCAGTGCTCAGAGGTAGTTAGCAGAGTTGCGACTGCATCAGAGCCCACTAATGGGAGCGTTGGCTCACACACCACGATTAGCCCTCATCATCTCCATTGTGTCTTCTCTGCAAGGAGAGAAGGGCTTCAGAAATTCATAACTAATTGCAAAGCAGCAAGGAACCCATCTGAACTGCTAGAGCAGTTTGTCAGTAAAAGGCAGCTGTTCTTTTCTCTCTGCAGCTGGATTTCTAGCTTGTCCCTTCTTTTTTGAGGGAAATAAAAGCAAACAAGCTCCCAAACCTTAAGATATCTTTTGTAGCTTTGCTATAAGAGCGATCTGTGACATCAGGGACAGAACAGTTTGCATGTTTGAGCAGGTCACCACATCAATGGAAATATTGTTGCCATGACTATCTAAGCCTTTGTTTCCTTCTCAGATTTGAATTATCAAAGTCTCACTGTAATCAGGTTTTTGTTTCTTTATACTTGCTTTCTGTCTTTATTATTTTCTTTGCTGCACGCTAGGTCCTGTTAAAAGATTCCACTGACTCAATTGCATTGTACTATCCTTTTTGCCTGGGGAGTTAATAAAAGAACAAGACAAAACCAGTGGAAAAATTAGTCAGGAATGTGCGTATCATAAGCTGTGTCTACACTGCTGAATAAACCAGATCCGGGGAGTGTCCTTAAGGACTTGCTCTGTCATCATGCATGTTATTTAATTGCTATCATGCTCCCAGCCATGGTTTTGTCAGCCACCAGGATTTTCTGAGACAATATCTGGGTAGAATTTGGGGGATAGCATGCGTTGGGGAGCTCGCACATCCCTGCCCACAAGGGGTACATAGCGCGACAATTCTGCCTTGTACAGTTCTCCAACAGTATCCCAGCAAGACTGGCATCCTCAAGCACTCGCGTCTGCCCACACTCAGGCTGCACCCCAGAGCCTCCAAAACACCTCCAGTTTCAGGCAGTGAAACACAGATAGACTGCAACACAGATCTCTCAGTAGTCTAGACACGTTCAACTGAAAAGAAAGCATATAGAGATGATAAGCATGACTTAAGGTGACCTAGGCCCAAGGAAAGATGAATACTAAGTGCTGTGTAGTGTGGATGTAGCTAAGCCAAACCATTTGCCCAGAGACTGGTCCCTGCCTTTGTTTTATTTAACAGCAAACATTGGGATTCCATGGAGGGAGATGGAAATGCATCATACTGTGAGATATTCTTGTCTACAGGTGCATGGATGGATAGAGTACTCATCAAATATAATGATTAGGTTTGTCCTCAATCTTTCTGATGGTTAGACAAGGAAAAATGGTGTTTTCCCTGAAAACATGAGGATTAATTAAAACAGGCTGTTCTGTGCAGCATATTCCCCTTATACATCACTGTAATTCTACTACAAAAGAGATGCTGTTATTGCTAATATTGCCCAGGCTGAAGTGACAAGTGTGCTGAACTCTGTAATTCTCTTCTTATAGATCACATCTGGAAATTCATTTGTAATAGTGAAGGAAGAACCGTGGTGATGCTGAGATACACTGCTGTTGGCACACAAGCTGTCTATTTCAAAGCTAGCTTGCACGGTTTCGCCTTTGACTGCAGTTCAGACATGCTTGGATGTATAGCATCGCTGATGTTTGAACTACTTAGGCACTGTTGGGTGTCCTAACAGCATGTAATGGCAGACCCTACCCCTGTAGGTAGAGGGGAAGATGCTGTACAGCCACAATTTCTTTCAAGCTGTGTAGTCCTCCTTCCACAAGATGTTACATCTGACAAAAAAAACCAACAACCCAAAACACTCAGTTATAAAATTAGTAGTAAGGGCATATTGTGTGAAATTACAGAGAATGGAAATGAACCAAACTAGAGAACTAACAACCATAGAAAAAAGAAAGAAACCCCAAAGTAAGGAATTAGGTATGTCTCTCTTCTGGACCATTAAAGGCTACAGGTCATAAGTGTGTACTTCATTGCATCATTCCTTTTTACTACTTTGATAGTCCTGCTTCCTTTTCTTGCATTTTTGCTGAATTCATCCTGCTACTTTCATTAATATCTCATTTTCTTACAATATTAAATGGAGCTTTAATCTTCAGGAGACAGTAGTAGGTTTTTTTTTTCTTTTTTCTTCCCCCAACTTGTTCATCTGTAATTAAAGCTAACAATTCGATTGTTCTTTACCACCATTTTTGCTCGCGTAGCTATTTAAGGATTTTTTTCCCCCTTCCATTAAAAATTCTGTCTTTGATTGCTATTCCTTTCCTCTGGATCAGTCTGCTTTCACATCAGATCTCTTCTTGTTGTCATTGTAGCCTGCTGTGTGAATCAGGTAAGCCTGGTAAGACGCCTTTACAGTGGCAGCCTTGATTATGTTTGCTGGGTTATGAGGAAAACAAGAAGCCTAAAAAAAAATCAGCTCAGAGGCTCGCTTGTGAAAGAATCAGCCCCTGCTGAATCTACAGTACAGAAAAAAGCAGAGAATTTTACACTTAAATTGAAAGCGTCTTATTGAAGTCTCTTGCTGAGAGGAAACCATCTCATGTTGTTAGCTTGATCTTAGTAGTTTTCATGTCTAATGTACTGCTCCAACAATATGTTATCCCCCCTTTGCATAGAGGTAAATGACAGCATGCTGCCCAAGGCAACGGGGAGTCAGGCCCTTACGCTTTACAGAAGAGCTGTGGAAGCAGAGCAGTCACCCGAGCTGGGCTTCAACTGGCATTGCCGCAGCCAGGCTGACAGGAGGAGGCACAGCTGCAACGGGGCTCTGGGGCCGGAGGGACCTCTGGCTTCAGTGGTGGCTTTGCAGCTGCAGCAATTACTGCCACGCATCCAACCGGGTGTGAGGGTGACTGCTTCCAGCCTGAAGCCTACAAACAAGCGTCCTCTGCTAATTAGGAACAGAGGAAGAGGAGATCAGAGGAGTTAGTAAGCGAGAAGTCAGTGCTGTGGCCAGTTAACAGTGATACTCTTTCTTGTTATGCCCATGAATGTATTACAGAAGTATTGGCAAATCTTACCCTGCCTGTAGGAAAGTGGACGGCTGACACAGAAAAAGACAGACTTTTCTTTTAGCTGTTAGTTTGAAGCCTGCTCAGACTAGAAATGGCAAAACTGTACCAGATGATGGTCTCTCTGATGCTAATCAATAGTCTTGAAGTATTTATTTGTTGGCAGGAATCTGTATCATAAAACTTCCCCTTTAGCAATAGAATTCCTTGTGTTTTAACAAGTTCAGCCTAGGGCCTGGGTAATCTTGGGGAATTGTGAGAATGAATGACTCCATGCTTCTGATGGTTTTGCTGTTCCTCCTGTTTGTCTGCTCTTCATCCCCTGAGGCCTTAGCTGTGGTTTGGAATAAGTCTTGGGCTAGGACTGGACTAGGATTGCCTCCCTGCTATGAAAAAGAGAAGTCAAACAGTAGTGGAAAAGAGGGCAAATACATCTTTCAAATAAGAGGATGTAGCAACAGTACAATGGAGATCCTAGAACTGGGGTAGACTTGGTGTTGGACAAAAACGTGGCCAAGCAACAAATTCAGAAGAAAGCAGGTAATTGGTTAGGCATGAACTTTCTTGCACTGTAGCTCATGTCAAATTGTGCTATGGGGCAAAGATGTTTTCTTCCTTTTATCTGATGTTCCTCCTGTGAATTCTGGGAGGTCAGCTTTGGACTTGAATGAACAATTTTTTTTATTTGTTTGTGACTTCTGCTAGTTTCACCATCTGGCATGAATTGTGCTGCACTGAGTATGTTCTGTCTTATCAAATTCTATTATCACTTTGTGCTTATCGTGTAGTTTATCACTTTGCAACTGCTTGTGTAAAAGTAGGTAAAGCAAGGAAATAAAACTATTAGTGGTTTGAAAACCCTTTAAAATCTTGTTGCAGCCATTCCTGCAAATACCTAAGGCCTGAATCCTTGTCTCAAATACAGATAACTTTAATGTTCTTTTTGTTGTCTGTATAGCCTTATTGCTGTATAGTGTTATTTTACAAGTTGAGTGTCTTTGGTTTTACCAAGCAGTTTATCCCTTTTATTTTGCTTCCGCTTATTTATCTCCAGTTCTAAAGTACTGTTTATTTCATGCATTTTCCTTCCTTTCATTTCTAGTTTAATTTGACTAGTATCAAGTTTTACTTTTGTTGCCTGATTTCTTTGTTATTTTTAAGGGAATGTATTTACATATTTTAACTTGGTTTAAGTGCTTCATTTTAAGTGTACTTTTCATTTACCTTTTATTTCAAAATCATATCTCTATTTTTTCTTTCTCTCCCTCTCTGTTGCATTTTCATTTATGTTCTTAAATATGCTCTGTTTGTAGTCCAGAGCTTAAGTACCTACTTCTTTCTTTCTTGCTCCCGTAACCCCTGATCACAGTAGGTTAGTTTATTTACTTTTGCATATTTATTTTTTTTTCAGGATGAAATCTTTCAAACTGTGTCAGGTAAGAGTCTGAACATAATGAAAATAATAAATAAAAGAGATTTCACTCACAGCCCAAAAGTGTTAGGGAAAACTACTTTCAGAAGGCACTTTTGCAAACCACTATATATAACTCGTTCAAATCTTTGAAGTATCTTAAATCTGGTAGTTTTAAATTTTAACTCTCACTTCTGGTTTCACCTTCTGATGTTTCTCTGGCTTTCACATAGGTGTTATATACCAATAAATACTTAAATATGACTCCTTATGGAAAAAAACCCTACCCTTCGGCAACATCTATGAACGACAAGTACCCGATCTCACCTAATGATCAAATTTCAAACAACAAGCATAGAGCAAGGCAACAAGCCTTGTCTGTGATGCCAGGACAAAGGTAACAACTGAATATTTTTTTTCTCTCATGAAATAGTGACTGATGAAGTTATTGTGCCAAGAGTGGTTTTGTTAAAAGTGTTTTTTGACCCATAACACCACATGATCCTATTCTGCCCTGGTGAGTTCAGAAGTGGAGCGGTCTTGGGGATTCTCACTGAGATGGCCAGGATACAGCATAATTGCATACTAATTCCTCAGAAGAAAGTTGATGTTACCTACATATATTTTCTTACATGGTCTCAGTATTACTTTGCTTTTTGCTGAGACACTGCAGAATAAAAATCAAACTAACTAAATCAAAATTTGGTAAATCTTTTGCCAGATCCAGATTTCAGTTACTCTGGCCAAAACACAGAAATCCTTGGACTTGTATTGGCAACATAGTGGCTGTGGCCAGAATGTAGCCACCCATGAATGTGAATGGCAAACTGCCTATTTACAGATAAATCCTGGAGGAAGCTATAAAAATGCTGTACTCTGTTCTAAAGCAAAAATGCACAGTGCAGCAGAGCTGGATGACTCTGAATCTTTACTAATTAATCAATGTGAATTGTTATTAGTTCATTCTGTCTAAAAAGATTTTGAAAGAGTTCTTGGTTTCTGCTGCTGTTTAGTTGAAGTGGAACATCTAATGCCTAGTCAGAAACCAGGAGAACGATTAGGAGTTGAGTCTTGTGATTCTCTAGGTAAAATTATTTATGAACAAAGATGTGAGTTTATTGGTTTTGAATTACAAGAAAAAAATTGGTTTAGTCTTAAAGTGTAAGAAGGGGAACCTGTTGCTATTTCATAAGCTCTTTGTTTGCTTGGAGGTCTTTTAATTTGTGGTTTTGAATAACTTTTAGAATTTGAAATTCCCTGATCAGACTACCTTTCCAAAACCAGTATCAAAGGGCTCTAAATATTGCGAAGGCATCTTGTACTAGAGTCCTGGATATCCACAAATTACAGCCACATTTTATTTTGGGTTTGGAACACATGAAACACGGATAAAGTGACAAATCACTGGAAGCATGAAAACACTTGTAATCACTATAAAGTCAAAAGGAGACTGGAAGAATTTCCTTGGAGGCATTAATGCTTATGCCAGAAAAAATATTCTTAGAATGAGCATTTCTACGCTGTAAGATTACATCAATTTTGTTCTCATAGCAGGACATGAAGGGTTAGTAAATAACAAGATTTATACACAGATCCCCTGAGAACTGGGTTGGACAATTGCATTATTGATTGGCCACCATGATGGCACTAAACCTGAACCTCCTTAATGTCATCACCTCTAATCATCTCTTGATTAGATACTCTAAAGCCATGATCAGGTAGCAGGAGAGAGCTCTGATTGAGCAAATCAGTTTGAAAAGGGTCTCTGGAGAAGAATTTCATTTTCCAGGCCAGAATTATCATGTCTGTGCCTTTGAATCTATACTAATAACATAATGGGTGAGAAAAAAATATTTCTCACGCTGACATAAAATGCTTGTTTCCTCTGTTTCCTCTGGGTCAGGATTATCAAATTATGAGCTGAGTATTACACAGCCCTTCTGCAGTGAGCAAAATGGACTGATAGTAGATAGACACGTTTAATTCTTATGTTATCTGCTGCATGACTGCTGACATATGTAATTATTTAGCATCATGTTTGAAAATGCTTTTAAAACTCTAGATAACAGGAGATAATTACTGTCCCTTTGCAGAAAAGTAAATCTCGTGCCAACTTCCCACAACTGAAGCTAATAATATTATGGCAACTCGGATCTTAACAGATTCTGTTTGTGGCTAGAGCTGCAAAGCAATGATATCCCAGTCTGTGATGCTACTCTGGAGTAAAACAAAACAAAAAACCTTTAACATTTACTTCAGTAAATTAAATTCTATATTAAGCTGTTGATGACAGTCAAGAAAGCTGAAAATTTTATTTTGCTTAGGCTAAATTATGCCACTGTTAGGCTGTAACACTTGAGAGAGTACACTCAGGGAACTGAGATGAAACCACTGAGAGCTCTCGCAGGCTGAGGTTGGTATCACGGATGTAGTGGCACTGGCTTCATCACATCAGTACACTGCTGCACATTATGTCTCTCTTTGAAAGGTTAAAGTGGTAGAATATCAAGTCAATTGCCCCTGGAGTCTCCCTGTTTAATAGGGTAAAGTGGGAGGCCTATGATCCAAACTCTTGAAAAAGGCAGATACTGTAAAAAGAATGTAAGTACCTACAACCTAATGTCTGATCTTTCTCTAAAAGTTCATGATTCCTGTACTAATGCACATGGTACTTGGCATTATTTTCCTACTTCTTTCCAGAATTGCCCCTATACTTGGGGTGTCCGTGACCAGTTTTTCAGATTTTTTTTACATTAAGCGATCTCTTCCCTAAATCTCATTACAATCCCAGTTGACAGATTATGTTTTGAGCCTATTTATTGGGTAGCAAGAGGCTGTGTAATGCTTTATGAACATTTCTATATAGGAATGGAATAACCTCAAGCAGACGTTGTTAGCAGTGGGCTTGGCAGATCTACAAAGAATGCAGTCATGGTTACCAAGCAGACAGATAAAGTCTCAGTGTGAAGCAGTACCAATGCAACTAGGCAACACCCATGGGAGATACCCTAGGTCCCACTCTCTTAAATGCCTGAATGTGGAGTATGTATGGAGTGAAATACACAGGAATGTCAGGCAAAGGCTGATCTGTGTTGACCTATATGGGAAATCTGTCCATCAAAACTGGAAATGGACATGCCTTCAGGTTGCTTTTTCCACTACAGGAAAATTCAGTCAGTTCAGAACAGTTTCTCATAGAAGTTCACACCCATTACTCACTATTCCTTAATCAACACAGAGGTGATCCATTCTTGATCCGTACTGAGTAGGGTCCTACTCCCTCTTACTTCCTTGCAACATGGTGGCATTCCTAATTTAGTCTGTAACAATGGCTGAGGAAAGGAATAATCACAGAATCACAGAATCACAGGGGTTGGAAGGGACCTCTGGAGATCATCTACTCCAACACCCCTGCCAAAGCAGGGTCACCTAGACCAGGTTGCACAGGATGGCATCCAGCCGGGTTTTGAATGTCTCCAGAGTCGGAGGCTCCACCACCTCTCTGGGCAGCCTGTTCCAGTGCTCTGTCACCCTCAAAGTCAAGAAGTTCCTCCTCATGTTTAGATGGAACTTCCTACGGTCAAGTTTGTGCCCATTCCCTCTTGTCCTATTACTGGGCACCACTGAAAAAAGACCGGTCCCAGCCTCCCGGCACCCTCCCTTTATGTATTTATAAGCATTGATGAGAGCCCCCCTCAGCCTTCTCTTCTCCAGACTAAAAAGACCCAAGTCCCTCAGCCTTTCCTTATGAGGAAGATGTTCCAGCCCCCTAATCATCTTTGTAGCCCTCTGCTGTACCCTCTTCAGCAGTTCCCTGTCCTTCTTGATCTGGGGAGCCCAGAACTGGACACAGTACCCCAGGCCTCACCAGGGCAGAGTAGAGGGCGAGGATAACCTCCCTTGACCTGCTTGCCACACTCCTCTTGATGCACCCCAGGATGCCATTGGCCTTCTTGGCCACAAGGGCACATTGCTGGCTCATGGTCATCCTGTTGTCCACCACGACTCCCAGGTCTCTTTCCAACGAGCTGCTTTCCAGCAGGTCAGCCCCTAACCTTTACTGGTGCATGGGGTTATTCCTCCCTAAGAAGATAGTCTCATTTTAATTTACTGGCAATTCTGGGATAGAAAACTTCTGTGAAGTAATATGAGTCATAGCTATGCTTGTCCATCTATTTCTGCTTGTTTTTCTAGTGTCAAAGCAATTTGAACTTTGCTTGTGTTTGCAAAGACACTATTAAGAAACAGGTGTGAGAACTGTCTGTAGCCAGTTAGCGTGTGATTCCTCTGTGGCCAAGGAATTTCATAGGCACCGTGCTCCTATAAAAAAAAAAAAGTCTGTAAAAGGTTATGACATACAGACCTCTGCTTTTGCGGTGTGTACTGACTTGTATTAATAGAGTTTCATGGTTAGGTGTCCAAAAATTTTTCCCTGGGGATTTCATACTTTCTTAACACACATAAATACCCTATGAAGATTTAAAAAACCTCAAACATCATAGACAGGAAAGTTTTATGATCTCAAATGTGCTCTTGGAGGCTTAATAAGCAGAAAATATAATCACAGACCCTGAATCCAAGGGTTGTTTCACATCTGTACCTCTTCATGACGTAGCATTATCTCACAAGGTCAAAATGGCAACCTGAGGACTGCACCTGGCCTATTTAATGTCTCCATCCAGCCCATTGCTTCCATCAGGAGGAATGATGGACCAGACAATCCCTCAAACACCATGTCTATGGAAATCCTGCAGAAAACTGCTGGTACCCCACTACATCCCATAGATGAAAGGGACAGAACGGATACCTGTTCTCTCCTTTTTTTACATGTAGGAGATCACAAAATTGCTAATTTAGTGCCACTATACCAGGGATTTTAACCTTCATGAGAGCAGCTGTTTGTCCATTTGGGGAATGTAGCTGTTGTTGGTGAGGCCTCCTGGCATGATGTAGGTTTGGTTACAGCAGGAATTGCGTGGCCCATGGCAGAGACTTCACAGTGCCTGTAAAACTTCTTGGGAGGGTGACTTCAATAAAAAGGAAAGGTTTACAGGCAGTGAGAAGGGAGATGGGCAATTTGCTTAGATGTTTCTAGCAGGAGAACATATCTTAGTTTGCTCCCACTGAGTGTGGGTTGTGATAGGATGAAAACAAATACTGCAATTTCTTTTTTGTGTGAGAAGAACAGTGGGGATGAGGGAGGAAAAGTAGCTGTTGAAAAGTATACAAGGTTTTAAAAAATTCTGTAAGTGAGAAGTAAGCTGTTTTAGCCAAGGAAAAGAATTAACCTATGGTCAGAATGAATTGCTAGACATATTTCCTCTCACGTTTGCTTCTACAGATGTTTAATCCTCAGATTACCTCCAAAATCTTCAAAACTATTCAGTCTTATACAAATGTAATGCTATCTTTGGATAAGAAGTTTTGGCACATTTTTGGAATAAAAATATTAACAAAGTAGGGCTTTTGCTTAATATTAGGGAAAGATAACTACTATTGAAATATTGAACTAATATGGTGCAGTGGGAATTTGCCAAAGCATTACAAAATTGGATTTTTGTAGCATATAAAAATGTAGAAAGAACTACTATAAGATGATATAATACAGTATAAGATCACTAGAACATTTATGGTACTCCATGTAAGAATTTCTGGGTGGTGATGTTCAAACCAACACTGATTTATCACTGGATACTCGATTTATTCTGGTATCATAGATGTAGTAAGCAGACATCTGTTTACAATGATTACTGTACACAGACAACAAACAAGCTACTCACAGCTAGCTGGATGCCACTTGTACTGAATACGCAGAAATCTACAGTGTTAAATTATTTTACGTTACTTTTGACCTTCAAACTTTTTTCTTGTGGACACTAATTAATTCTTATTAAAATAGCAATAAAATTACTTCTTATGAATGCATAGGAAAGAAACCAACCTCCTGAAGATCCTAATTTTCAGCAATACACGAGATTTGTATCAAAGAGAAGTCCAAGGTATTTCCAAGTTTTTCTGCAGTGGGTAAGGAATAGTCAAACTTCAGACAATATTCTTATGGATGTCTAAGAGATTTTTCAGAAGTTGCGTGCTTCTGGTTCCCTGCATAAGAAACTTGAAACGTGTTCTCTCATTATGCTGCAAATATGAACCACTGTATGTTGCACAACAGAAAGGGGACAGTATAAATCAGTCAAACTGAGCTCATGTTTATTTTTTGGACAAGGGAAAACCAAACAAACTTCAGATTCTTGAAATGTGTATATGTAAAAGTTAGATGTTTCCATTTTGTGATTGTATTTTTCCAAATTTGGTTTCTATATCTCTCTTTCTCTTTCTCCTTCTTTTCCATTCTTTTTTGTTTTCTTTTCTTTCTCCACTTTGCTGTTGTGGAAGGCAGTTAGGAAAGAATACATTAGAGCAGCAGAGACTTAAAACGAAAAAAGAAGAGGAAAACAAACAAACAAAAAATGGGCTCAAGTTTCCCAAGATAAAACACTGCTAAGGAGGGAAAAAAAAAAACCCAAACCAACCTGTATTTTTTTTTTCTTCTCAATGAAAATTACTCATGACTTCTACTTTACCTAAGCCATGCGAAGCTGCTGAAACGCAGGGCCACCAAGGGTGATCCTCAGCCCCAGAGCATTCTCTCTCACTGGAAAGAAGGAAGAAAATGCTAGAGAAAACCTCATCAGTGAAAACCCCAACTCTAGACACTGTACAAAATCTGCCATTTTTCTTCTAGTTCCTTGGAACTGTTCCACTCTGTCCTATAGATTTACTTGGAAGCACTAAAATAAATAAATGTCAACACACTTACTTTAAAGCCACGGAGAATGAAGAGATATGCAGATTTGAACTAAACATCTGGAAAGAAACATAAAATCCAAGGACTGTGCAGTCAGGATGACTCTATTACATCATCGGAATCTCATAGTCACCATGCTCTGTAGAGCAGAATGTGATGTGCGAGTGGGATTATAACTTTTTCAGATAGCTACCTACTGTGCTGTAGGAAGCATTGAACCTTCGTGCTTTCTTTGCAACACAGAAATACAGTAAAAGATAACAATACAGGACTACCTCTATTAACATAATCAGACAGATCTGTATTGTAGTGAATTAATGAAGTAATTATCATGATACGAACACTATACCAGTTGCATATGGCTATAAATAGGATAAGTGTGAAATTTAGTTTTACTTCTGCATTTAAAATCTTAACGATACACTTATTAATTTTGGATAACTGCCATTTTAACCTCAGTGCTGCATGCTGGGTTTTTGCATGAAATTGGCTTCCCCCACTCCCCTTTATCAAAGAATGCATAGATAAAGGAAGCAGATGAAGCTATTCTACTTGAAATTTAAATCTATGGTATGAGTATGTTAATATGTGCAGTTGGGATAAATCTGTGTTTCTGTCCTAACAAAAAGCAGTGTGCTTCCCAAATCCCTGCACCTTAACTCAGCTGGCTAGGTATTTCACAGAGATTACTTAGCTGTGTATATACGTTTGAGATTGTCACTTAATAATTAAAACTATTTACTGCAGCTCATGGGACATGGTGTGTTTTAAAGCCCACATAAATTTGATTTTTCACGAGCACTTGTTTTCAATTGACCCTGAAAGCACTATAATCTTTATAGTCAATGTATGTATAAAATGTGAAGTTTAAATGTATTCACCTCCAAGCACAATGAAATCGATTTCCTTCACAGTTTGGCATGAGAAAAAAGAGATTTTTTTAAAATCCTTTCTTTGTTTGAAGGATTTCCCCCAAATTTACCAGATAATAGTGAAAGAAAAGGAAAAAATGTTGCAAATTAAAATATTTGAGTGTTAAAAGCAAATGTCCAGAAATAGCCTAATCTTTCAGGAATTAATAAAATCTTTCAGTCATGATTTCCATTCATAAATATTCAGGGCAGCAACTGTCTGCTCCTCACTTTTCACTTCTTTATCTTTTCTGCGCTGTTATCTTCACGAGCTAAAGGTATTATGATACTGCTGATCTGGGTAATCTTTCTTACCAGAGACTAAGGATATTGTGTATGTCTAACCGGTACAAGCCAGCGCTCCTACCAAAGAAGCAGTCTTAGCCACAACAGGGGCTTGTCCTCAGTCCCCTGCTGCTGACGGAGGAGAAGCCACTGAGGGAACCACACTGGGACTAAAACTCTGGGAGAGAACAAAGGAAAAGAAAGCTTCACCCGGATTACTCTCATGGTGTGTGGTGCTCCTTGGGGCTTCACAAGAGCATGTGTACGTAACACGGTGTGGGTGAGTGGGCAGTCAGGAAGAGCAGCCAAGGAAGGTGGGGCAGCTCCTGTTCTCGTTGGGGTCTGCTAGCGCAGTGTGGCTGCAGGTGGTGTGGATAACAGAGAAATTGTTGTTTCAGCTACAGCCTTGTAAAGTTTTCTTTCCTTATGCTAGTATTACTATTAGTGTAATCCCAAACGGATTCAGTCTGTCAGGTTAGAAAAAAGAGAATACTTAAGGTCAAGTATCACTTTTCGAATTTCCTCATTTATTTTAAATACTGGACTTGAGCCAACCCTTCCTTAAAAGATGTGGAGAATAGAGCAAACACATCCTTCTGCTTTACTCTAGGAGAATTGCTAACTTATCTACAAAAGCCTCCTATTCTCTTTTGTAGTTGCAGTATTCACTGGTCACGCCCAGTGGCTTTCTGTCTTGCTGCCTTTCTTCGGCACTTCTGCAAGGCCCATGGAATATTTATGGAAAGGTTTTCACCGGAACCTGACACATAATACAGCTCTTTGTAGCAAATATTTAGACCTATTTTACCATCTTAACATGACCCTAGCATTTTCCTGTATTTTCCTTTTATCTGCCAAAATAACAAGATGGAGATGACCGTTATGAGGAAACGTCAGTCTATTCTAGGAGTGACGATTAGGTTAGAATAAGGAAGGCGGGGGAGGAAGGGATTACAAAAAATATTTGTTGCTTAGGACTGCAATAAGACAAAATGAAGCATCATTTACTGAATATTTAGTAGTCAAATACTCATTTGATAAGCAAATAATGAGAATAGAATTATTGTATGTGATGAATAAAGGAATTCTTTGTAATATTTTAATAAACGCCATAGATCTGACTAATTACCTGTGTGATATTAACCTATCATAAAATACACAGTTAAATCAAAAGAAGTTTAAAAGGAAAAAGAGGAACAGCTAAAGATAGAATCACTTGGAAAATATCTGAAAAACAGCAGAAGAGCTATTGTAGAAGTACTTTCTACTTGACAGCTCTACAGCTTAGTGTTTAGTGTATAGTTTTTCCATGTCAAATATGCAGAATTACAGGTAATAGTAGATTAGGCATGCTGGACTCATTAATAGGACTGAATTACAGAAGATAAGACTGAAATCCAGATGGATTGTTGTACACAAAGATATAGGGTAACTACTATAAAGAGATCAACTTGGTGCTCTTAGCCTGGCTGGGATGAGAGAAGCTCACATATATTCCAGGGAAAGATTATTGTATTTTTAAAGGAAATATACATTTTAACACTTGGTTGTTCTGACACTTTGTAGTGTGTGTTATATGCTCTGGTTGAATAGATAACATTCTCTTCTGCAGAACGTGTTTTCTGAGTCATTAATCAGCCAGTCTTCGGCTCCTGGAGAGTCTCAGCTCTGCTGGTTGTCTTGTTTTCCACCGAGCTGGAAAACAGATGGAGGTCTAGTCAGGGAGTCTGCACAGCTGAGGGTCCCACCCTTGAGACAGGTGAAGAATCCTCAACCTGTCACTTGAAAAGAGGAAAAAAGGAGTAAAAACATGAATCTCACCTGGTAGCGTGGAAAAGTACACTGGTATGCTGTACAAGTCATGTTTTATGTACTTAAGGGAGGAAGGCTTTGACAATTTGAGAAACTGCACTAATAAATATGCATACTAATATGCCAGGTACACCAGCTCAAGAGCATGAGAGAATTAATTGTCAAAAATGTGCAGAAGTACTCTAGGTACTGGAAGAAACTTGCCTCTCCAGAATGTAGGTCACTACCTTATACATGGGCCATCACAGCTGCCAGGCAAATGACAGCATTTGAGCCTACAGTCAGCATGCAAAAGACCCAGTATTTGAAACTGCCAGTGAAAGGAAGCAGAAAGTTGTATCCTTCTATTATCTTGCATGTTGTTTTATATACAGGCTGTTCACTGGCCTCCCTCCACCCTGGACGTACTCAAATGGCATCGAATGTGTTGGCAGGGAATGCACTGACTGGTGTCTAGCACACACTATCCAGTAAAGAGCTATTTTTTTAATCTGTTAAAACAGCCTGGAAATATGTGCTGTTGAGACATTTTCCTGTTTGAAAATGCTCCAGGAACTGGTTCCATGGCTGTAAATCAAGAATTATAATGTCATCGTAATACTGAAGAACTTTCTTTCAGTCCCAAATGTGAAGATTTGACGTTCAGCTGACATGAATAGGATATAAGGCAGAGAGGGACGTGAACCATTTGATAGGTTTTCCACTGCATGATGCTAATATTTCACCACTGAGCTTTGGTTTCTGAATTTTGGTTTCACTCATCTTTACATGAAAATGCTCACCTGTCCACAGTACTTGAAGTGACTGTTTTCCTAGAGAAGACAGAAAAAGGATATGAATTTCTGACTTTTTTTTAGTTTAAACCTACTTAAACAGGGAACAATTTGTAAAAAAAAAATTCTTTAGCTTTTTTTTTTTTCCCTATAGAATGCTCATTTGCTAAATCTGCCTGTGAAAAGCTTTGTCTTTCATTTTTAACTAGTTTGCTTAACTCTGAAATTAGGCAGAGAGAAGGAGAAAGAGAAATTCATTACTCTGAGCTTTCACATGCCCAGATACTTGGAATTTCAGTGGCAAGCTCCTGACCTGAGACTTGAAAGACGGGTATTCTCTTTCCTGCCCTTTCACGTAATTCCCATCTGGATTTATGACCAGGTTCCCAAAGAGATTCTCTAATGGAAGTCAGAAATTTAAATTGTCAGAATGGGACTGAGCTGCGAAAAGAACTTGGCTACTGCAGGGTCAAATGGTGCCATAAACTTTCAGATGCATGGCATTCAGCTGAAGTCCACAGCCCAGAGATGAATTCTGTATCCCAGAGTTGAATACCGTCTCCTAAACAGGCCATTGAATAAAGAGAACACCGCAGAGTCCGACACACGATATACACATGCACAAGCCTCTGCGTCCTCTTGCACGCTGGGTGTGAGTTTCTAGAGATGTGTATCGAAGTGCATCACCCCCCCCAGGACGGAGGTGTCTTACTGAGCCCTGGCAGGAAGCTGTGCCTCTCCATTCAGCTGTAGCAGTACGGTTGTGATTTGTCCTCACTTCGGCCAACTTGCAGAGCAATGCCTTAACTGCCAGACCGCAAAAAGGCCTTTCTGGGATCATGTTTTTAATTGCATTTGTTCCTTTTTACAGAAGCACTAAAGTTGCTTTGGGCCAGCTGGTGACAGAGGAGAAGGGTAAGGAAGTACCGACGGCTCACTTTCAGGAGACCACTTATTGTAGGTTTGCTCCAGGATAGTTTACATATTTAAAGAAACATTTCCAGAGGGACAGGGATTCTAGGCTCTCCTTCCTAATTGAATGCTTCCACTTGTCCTGGTCTGCTGAGCAGTTACACGTCCTTTGCTTTGCAGATGATTTGGCAGGGATGTGTGAATTCCCTCTGGAAATGTAGGTGCGCAGTTTCTACAGGTGTTTGAAAGCTGGCATCCTGAACGTAAAGGGAGCATTCGTTAGCTTCCTCTCCCAGTGCACACACACACATTCACACTCCCTGTCAAAGCCGTTCTTGTATCATCAGACCGCCTGATGAAGGATTTAAAATGAAACAACTGTCACCCCAAGCCATGAATTGTTCTTTAAGAAACCTCAGAAGACTGAACTAATGGTATACAGATGGCAAAGTCATGGTTTATAGATCTCTGTTGTGCTGATATGTGGCGTGGGTCTCAAACAGCTCAGCTGGCAGGAGTGGGTGCTTCAGCCATTCACAAAACAGCAAACAAAATACTTAGACTTTATAGCCAGGCCCGTATTACTAATCTGAGCAGTGCCAGAGCAGAGGACTGGCATTTGCTCATCCTTACTGTCAGAAGAGTCCCTGCTACACCTCTGGCCTGGGACATTTGTCACTGTGCCACTAATTCCCAAGTGCTGCCTGGGAGCTCAGCATGGTCTGGGGAACATTCCTGTGGGCGTTTTGCATGTGGCCACCCTGCACTGGAGGCTCAGGAAGCTTCAGAGCACGGATACTGCTCTTCTGTGACAGCCTCAGGGCCAGAATATGGTCTTGAGCACATTTTGTTTCCAAGTCTGGTTTACTCATTTGTGTTGTCCTGAGCTAAGCGGCAACAAAGAAATAGGGGATTATTAGAGCCCAATTCTAAACCCTTCTGCTCTACCTAAAACTTACTATTGTTGCCTTCAAATTCATTTTTAAATCTAGCTAGAAACAAAAATATCCCGGTGTTATTTTCTAGTGTAAATTCAGAAGCCATGGCAGAGAGTTTACCAACTTCTTACTGGTTAAATTCAGTCAAGACTAATGATCTATGTGTTCCAAAAGCATTTGTTTAAATTGTTGCCATAAATGCAAACAAAATGCTGTGAGAAGAATGCATCTGTTACAGTTATACAGCAGAGGTAACTCATGGGGGGTGGTGATGAAAGATCATAGCTTGGGAAGAAAATCATATTTGAGTAGACAGAAGTAAGAGCTTTTTAAAGCTTACTAGTCTGAATTTCTTATGCTTCTATGAGTGTGTAAAAGAATAAATACAAGTGCTAAAAACAGTGAGCAAAGACTTGAAGCACCACTACTGACATCTTGGTTTAACTGAAGCTTCATTCTTGAAAAAAAATCCTCTCTTATACCACATTTTTGATGTACCTGATATGGAGCCTTTTATTACACAGAATTGTTTTATCAACCATATGTAATGGAGACTAATAAGATTTAACTGTTATGATATGACAGATTTCAGCCTAATTCCTTAGTAAATTCATTCAAAAAAACCCCGTGATTTCCTGGAAATAGAGAAAACATGTATTTTTGATCAAAATAAAAGAAAAAAAGCTTAAAACCCCCCAAACCAATGAATTGGCATTTTGTGTTTACATGAAAATGTGCCAGGGCATATTCTTTACTACTTAGCACTGACACATCTTGCACGTTTAGAAACTGATATACCTTAAAAATTTTATTTGTTAATTGCATTCCTCATATATTTTCTTTCAAGAATGCAGTAGGAACATATCAACTATACTGTGTCAAAAACCCCTCTAACCCATGTAATATTGAAATCAGTGATAGTATTGATCTTTTGAAAAAGCAGAGACCAAAAAGAATTTGCTGCTGGAAAAAAACCCCAAAACCCAGACAAACAGTCTTTCGTGTTTTCTGTCCAACAGCAGTACAGTAGGTACTTTACTTAGAGGAAGCAGCTGTCTAATTCCAGAACAGGGTTTATATTAAGACTCTTCAGAAGGTAGGCATTTAAGATAAAATATAGCATAACCATGAATTAGAAATAATAATAATAATGTGTATTTCTCCTAGGATTGATTTTTTTATTTTCTTGTAAACTGAAATTCCTTCTTTGGGCTGAGAGAAATTGAGTCAACCTGGATACCTACTTCCTTCAATATACAGGATAAACAATACCATATCTTGTCTTTTTGGGCCTTTTGTTTGAATCTAAATAAGAGACAGTGCTAATCATTAAACCCATTTTTTTTCTATTTGCACAGAAGGAATTGCAAGGCTGAGGCCCCAGCACACCCCTGACACCACCCTGGAACATGGTTCCAGAGTAATCCAGCTGTTGAATATGTATCAGAAGAACTGGTCAAAGAAAAAGAAAAAAAATAATGAAGGGAGAAATGAGGGGAAACACTGAATGAGAACATAGATTAAACCGGGTCTAATCATGTCAGTAAGCTTTATTACTTCTGAACGTAGGGGCACCTTCCACTGGCAGGGTAAATAATTCCATTTACCAAACCTTACACACATCAAAGTCTCAGTGAAATTAATGAACATATTCAATTCAAAAGGAAAACATGAGTGAAATGAGGAAAGGTTTGAATCTGGTGTTTACACAAAGATACCTTTCTGTTCCCTTCATGTTCAATCTATCACCCATGCACAGGGAGTACTAGATTTGCCCTTCAGCTTCAGGGTGACTCCTCATAGATACTAACAAGGAGTCACCCCATGTCAAATGTAGCTCTTTCCCTGTTATTTTTCATGTGAAATGTGTTGTGCTTTAATTTGGACGTGATCTCTGGCTACACACCTTTACCAGAAAGGTATAGGTTCTTTTTATTATTTACAAGATATTTTATCTGTTATATGAAGACATAAGTGCCTCTACATTTTCCTACCCTGAGGGCTTTGGAGTAGGAGTTGGAGCACAGTTTCATTGGAACCCATGGTACAATTGCTCAAAGCCAAATGCTCACTGTCACAGACAATAGCTCCCATGGGGCGGGGGGGGGGGGCAACAATCCCTTATAAACAACAGCCTTGTGCTCACAGTAAAAATGAATTTCAGCTCTCAGAAGGAACACATTTCAGGAAAGGCAAAGGATGTGAATTTCAATATTGGCAAATGAATTCGTATTGAGAAGCACACTCCGCATCCCACTCAAAAAATCCATTAGGAATAGGAAAATGTCTATATACAAAAAGAAAAAATAGTAGAAAAGATAAGGAAGAAAAAGATGTGCAGCCAGGAGACACACATGAAAAACAAACCGTATCTAACGGAGTACAGAATAAAAAAAATAATATATTCAATGAGTTCAGAATAGTAAAGTAATGCCTGGTACTCTGCTGTTCTTTGGTTATTTACACTGACACAAAAAAGTATAAATCTTTTAAGTAAGAATAAGCCTTTTACACCAGTGTTATGTTAGGAGAATGAGACTAGTACTTCAGATTTACTGTTGATCTGTGACTTTCATATTTAATCTATGTTTCTACCTGCCTATTGGTGTGCTTCCATCTCTTATAACTCCTGATTTATAGACCCTGTTAAACAAAAGTGGGATGAATTATTGAATGCTTTATCATGACATAATGTAATAACATTGCTGTGCAGTAAATGTTTGTTTAATAGAGGATGTCCTTTATAGTTCACTTGTAAAATCAAGAAATCTATGTTTTTGTGCTTGGATTTTATGTTAGTACAGAGCATATAAGCTTCTTTCCCCTAGTTTCTGTTCCTCACAGAAGTACGATACAGAATCGTATTTTTCGCATACTGTAGAACATCAGGATCCTTTTAGTCTTTTACACTTTATTGAAGACTGTGAAGATCCAGAAGAGAAAATTCTAGCAGAGTCCATGCCTACCTTTACTTTGCTGAAGGTGTAAAATGGTAATGAAAATTTATATTCTATGTTTTGCCTGACTTACCTTTTGAGTTCCCTATAGACTCAAGGTAAGTTGATAAAGGGCTTTCTCCGTTCCAGTGAACAGCTTGGGAAAATGGGGAAGAGGAGGGAGAGGGTTAAACTGATAGAAGGAAATGTTGTTTAGAGTTACTCTCCTTTTAAAATCTGTGGGTATCTGCCTGTGAAAACTTTTGCGGTCAGGTGCAGCCAGATAAAAATCAGCCACAAAGGGAATTTATCATTTATTTTAGCTTGGCTGAATGATGATTTCTTAGTATCACTGTTACTTTTTTTATAATGTGTCTCTTCACTGTGAGAAGCAGATATTCTCCCCCTGGTATAAAACTGATAGGCAATAAATCTATTTAATATCTTGTAGTTCTGTGGGACTCTAGCTGAGAATTTCGCCAATACAAATGATGCTCCAGATCACATTCTATGTTTGCTGATACTTGCTGGAACATCAAATTTCAGTGGCAACCATCTTTTATTATACACACCATTGGATGAAAGCAGAAATGGAAAATATGATTCAGTGCAAATATAGTGGATCTTTTGCACAGCATTATCTCCCTACTTATCCAATATTTTACCTTTCTCCTCTCACTATGAACAGCGGTTACTATCCACTAGGATAAGATACTTTTTTCTAGCATTATTTTAATTTCAGCTTTGTGGTGTTTGCATTTTCAAATGTGCATTGACACACAAATGCTGGCACTTTTTTTTCTTCCCCGCGTGGAAAACACTTTTTTCCTCTGGTGTAAAATTGTCTTTCAATCTGTTTTTACAAGTGGGCTAGAGATCTCTAATACTATACATCTATGAATTAAATGTTTGTTTTGTAAAAGGCAGCTTGAAGGTACAGGGCTGGAGGCCTCTCCAGTAAGAAAAAGAGAAAAAGTCGGTCTTCAAAATCATTCTAGGAGATAGGGAGAAATTCAGAATCACATAATTTATTTGACTATAGTTTTCTTTCCATTTAGAATTAGAACTAAGGAAGCAAGGGTCTATCCTGCACTGTAAGTGTCTTTGACATGAACAAAACTGATGAAAGTACTCGTACCCTGATATCCTTAATGCAGCAATGTAAAATCAGGTTAGCAAAAGATCGTGCAGTGATAGACTAGCATTTTGGAGATCTGGATTCTTTGTATTTAGCTCAGCCATTGATATAATTTGTGACTTTGGGTAAGCCACTTCTCAGCTTAGGTTTCTGCTTCTATTGGGTGTATGTGGCAAGGTTTTGGTAACAGCAGTATCGGGTGGTGTGGGCTGCAGCAGTGGCTGCTGTGAGAAGACACCATGTCAGTCAGAGCCAGTTCCAGCTGGCTCCAAAACGGACCCACTGCTGGCCAAAACTGAACTCATAAACATTGTTGGTGGCACCTCTGTGGTAACATTTAAGAAGGGGTCAAAAACACAGCAACTGTGAGAGAAGAGTGAGAAAATGTGAGAGAAACAGTCCTGCAGACTCCAAGGTCAGTGAAGAAGGAGGGGGAAGAGGTGCCCCAGGCACTGGAGCAGAGATTTCCTTGCAGCCTTTGGAGAAGACTATGGTGAAGTAGGTTGTCCTGCAGCCCATGGAGGGCCACAGTGCAGCAGATATCCACATTGTAGCCTGTGGAGGACCCCATGCCAGAGCAAGTGGACGTACCCTGAAAGAAGCTGTGATCCTGTGGAAAGCCTGTACTGGAGCAGGCTCCTGGCAGGAACTGTGGCCCGGGGAGAAAAGCCCATGCAGGAGCAGGTTTTCTGGTAGGACCTGTGACCCCGTGGAGGACTCACATGGGAGCGGTTTGTTCCTGAAGGACTGCACCTTGTGGAAAGGACCCGTGTTGGAGAAGTTCATGAAGGACTATCTCCTGTGGTGGGACCCCATACTGGAACAGGGGAAGAGCATGAGGAGGAAGGAGCTGCAGAGACAAAGCGTTATGGACTGACCACAACACCTATTCCTCATTGCCCCTGCACCACTTGGGTTTTTTTAGGTTTGGGTTTTTTTCTCACTATCCTACTCTGTTACTAATAGGCAATAAATTAAATTACTTGCCCTAAGTCGACTTCGTTTTGCCTGTGATGGTAATTAGCAAGTGATCTCCCTGTCCTTATCTCAGCCCACAAGCTTTTCTTCATATTTTCTCCCTTTGTCCTGTTGAGGAGTGATAGAGTGGCTTGGTGGGCACTTGGTGGCTGGCCACAGTTAACCCACCCCACGGCTTTAGTAATTTTTCAAAGAAAACCTCCAAGTGCTTTTGTGTCTGTTCAGTCAAGTAGCCAAGTAGCATGGCATCATTTTTATGCCTTAGCCTGTCCATATAAACTTTCTGCCACTTAATTTCTCTGGAAGACCTAATCAGGGAAATATGGTTAGGGAAGCCCTAAAGTCACCTGCATGAAGGACTTCTTCACAATACAATCAGCCAGTTATATTCAAAGTGTCACCCAGGAGAGGTAGTGTTGCAGTTGTTTCCTTTTGCATGACTGCTCAATGGTGACACTGACTGCCCATGTGTGGGAGAGCTAAGATTGCTGCATATCTCAACATTTCAAATCTCTCCAACTTTGGGAGAAGCTGAAGAGAGTGGCCTCTTCAAGGCGAGGTGAGGAGTGCGTAACGGTGGAAGCTGAGCCACTGTGTGATAAGCGCAGTTGGGAGGCTTTACCTTACATTTTAGGAGTGACCCCTGATTTGTTTTGATGTGAATGGGTTAGGCAACAAGATATGGGCAAGTGTTTCTGTCTCTCAGTCCTGATATTGTGTGTGTGCATCTCCAAAGACAGGAAGAAGAGGAGGCCTCAGTGGTGAGGGGCTTGGACTACGCACGCAATGCTAACACAGGACTGCACAGTGCCTAAGTGGAAAGTATGGAAAATAGGGAAAAGTCATGAATGATGATTTTAAGATTGATTCTGGCCAGTAGGGATTTCCACATGTTTATAACTGTAGAATAATTTAAGTTGAAAGTAATTTGTGGGATTGTCAAACCCCACTCAAATCATAGGTAATTTCAATACTGGAACAGGTTGCCCAGAGACTTGTCCAGTTGAGTTTTTCCTCTCTCCAAGAATGGAGATTTCACAGCCTCTCTGGGACTCACTTGTTTCAATAAGTACATAGCCTTTCCCACATGGAAACAACTCCAGATGAATTTTCCATATTTTTCACTTTTCTCTCTTAGAATTATAGCTAAATAAATTAACATCCTAATATATTGCTAGAAACATCAGAAGTGGTTTACCTGATGTTTATTTATTTATTTTTTTCTGAGACATCTGCTGAATTTTCTTATACTAATTTTATTATTGCAATGCTCGGTTTTGCGCCCAGCATTCACTTGTAGCTGAAAAAGCACTTCCTTTCTGCTTCTTACATTGCAGAAGAGCAATTGCACCTTTTATATTAAAATAAACTGTCCGTGTTCTCATAAGTACAGTGGTCTTACATGCCTTAAAACTTTGGCAGGCCAATGCAGCAGCTTTCAATGGGTTGCCCCTCTATGGTCAGTTTCAGTGATTATTTAAAGAGCTGTTATGTATGAATGGCAGAAGGTTTTGTTACATAAAGAAAAATAAAAATTCTTAGTTCACACTCAAGTTCTGCTGTTTCATCTCATTTTCCTGAAATTTACCTTAAAAATTACTGGGATCGCTATGACTTTTGATTCTTTTTTTAGGAAAAGAACACTATGCTTGATTGGTCAGATGCATCAGCTCTGTCAAAGTAGTTGTAATCTCAGGTCAAGAACAGCACTTGAGGAAAACAAAATGAAAGGCCAAGATTTAGGAGCAATTCTGCCTCCCCTACATATGGCAGTTTCAGCTGCTTCTTTACTTGTTTGGGGTTTTTTGTTGTTTTTTTTTTTTTTTAATACATCTAAAGGCTGCAGGGAACAATTATGATCATCCTGACTGAACTCCTGCATAACCCAAACTACACAATTTCACCCAGGGACTCTTGCACATAGCGTAACAGCTTGTGATTGAATTACTAGAGCATACTGAATTGCTGAAAGTCCTTACATGGCAACAACTTGTTTGTTCTTTAGAAGTTCATTCTCTGTTGCTCTACCAGTGTCGGATCTGTGGTATCATAATGGTCTTTAGCAGCAGTTTGCTGCGATCTTGCCATAAGATGGTTATGACTCTGGGTGAGCTGTGAGAAACCAAATAGATGTTGATTTCAGCCCCAGCCACTCATAGCTGAGCCTGAGATTTTAAAAACTTCCAAAAATGGCTTCTTGTAGCCTATTACTTTCAAACAAAAATAGTTTATGTGGTCAAATAAAGCTCCGGTATCTTCTTTTGGAGGGGTGGGGGTGAAGAAGGCTCATCTGTGAGAATGCTCTGCTACGCAAGATGCCCAAAGGGCACTGCAGAACGCTCGGACAAGAGGTATGCCTCAGGTGAGCAGCTTACAGATTATTTTCTGCAGAGAGGGAAGACTATCTCTAGACAGCACCCCATTAGGTATTCTCACAGAGTGAAGAGTAAGAGGAATATTTTGCACAGAATGTATCTGTTTACTCAATCTTTTTTTATTTTTTTTTCTCCTTAAGATAGGCTCATTTCCTGTAATTGCTTTTGAAGTAAACTACTGCCTAAATGGAAAAAAAAAAAAAGAAAAAGAAAAGAAAGACCGTTTTGATTCATTGGTACCAGCAATTTTTGCTAAACTCTTTCCACTACAAAAGTGTAACAGTAACAGGGCCATTTTATAAGTGATTTGCAGGAATCCTCTCTGTCCCACTGTCAGAGAGCATCTCTGCCAAAACCCTGGAATATATAGCATAAAATAAGGACTGGACTAACACAGTGCCATTGTAAAGCATGAAAAGATTCATAATGACTTTGGCAAGCATTGTATCAGAATGGAAATTTGACAGTGAGTTTAAAACTAAACTAGCCAAGCAGGCATATCAGCTCAGTTTGAGACTGGGTCATGTATTAAATCTTGTGAGGTGCTGAAATCTGTTAATGTACTGTATTCCTGAAAATGAAATGACTAGGACTTCAGGAAAACTACACGGAAGAGAGCAATAACATTTCTGCACAACATTTTCATTAACATAGTCTATACATGGCTGAGACTCCTTTGACTTTTCTTTGACTATTTAAGCAGTGCTTATTTCTGCTGTCAAAATTAAATAGATATCCAGCTCTTTTCTGCATTTTAGTTGAACTGTTTAGTGGAGGCAGTTAATTAATTCTGTGAATTATTTTATTTGAGTTAGTAGGCTATTCTCTTATCTGCAAAACTAAGATACAAATAGGAGTGTATTCTAAAAGACTGTTGGAAACTGTAGGCATGTATTTGAATGCATACTGAGGGTGCACTTTTGTGTATGTAAACCAATATATGGAAGGGATGTGACAAATAGGCAACTATGTATGTATGCTCTTTGTTGAAAAACATTGATTAAATGTCTCAGGAGTGTATTCCAAGGATTTAATCTTCAGGATTAAATCTTTAGGATACGGTGCTCATTTCACCAAACTCAAGTTACTGGTGGTTAATGATCCAGACATCTTCCAGTGTCAGTGAAGAGAGAGAGAGAGATACATTTGTCTAACAAAGGCTAGGGAACTAGAACAGACCAATACCTTTTAGGTGGCCAAAATTAGGAAAGACAGACTTTATCGTTTCAGGGTACATAATCATTAAAATACTACCCATTTGTGTCTAATGCACTCCACGTTAGCTATAAAGTGTACTGTGGATAGCATTTCACAGGCTCTCCATTGTTCATCATTTCAAATATCAGTCTGTAAAGTGGATATGACGTTAGTTGGGATAAGATGCTTATTTTACTGACATATGGGACATGCAATTGTGGCTTTGAATAAGACTTTCTTACAGCTCTGATATCTATTTCACTGTCTAACTCATGTCACCGAATGCTCTTAACAGTTTTTTTGACATCAACTCCCAGTTTTTCAGAAGTTTAGAAATGGTATTTCAATTTAAAGCAGTGTAACTGGAGAGTAACACAGATGTACACTGAATAGAAAGTATGAAAATACTGAATCTGGTTTTAATTGGAAATGAGCTAATTATTCTGGATTGGGGCCTGCTCATTTTGAAAGTACCGTTAATGGCTTGAAAAAGAGTTCTGTGGAGAATAAATGTTATGAGTTGGGTTTTTTTTCCCCCCAAGAGTTTTACTTTGTAGATTGAGATCTGAATCTGCTCACTTTGTCAATAAAATTCTTAGAAATCCACAAGCTGATAGTGCAATAAACAAAGTCCAGCATGTAGAAATATGTTAAGAAATGGTTATTGCATTTCTACTATTGCTTCATTTTTATTTTTTCACCTGACATGTCATTCTATAGCAGATTTTATAGAGCATGAGGTGAATTGATATAATTAGCTTGGTTTCCTGCCATCTTTCCCATAGGTCAAGCCAATTAAAAGACAACTGAGGGAGACAGTACTCCAAACTGTAGCATATGGCACCATGGCATAAAACACACAGTAGATGGAAAACAAATTGGCTGGGATTTTAGCTTTGAAATGTAATTGAACATAAACTATGTTTGACTCTGAATCACCTTGAAATTTCCTTCTTTCTCTTGGCTTCTTATTTTCATCAAGAATCAGAACACTATTCTGTTCTTGGGTCACGTAACGGCATCTTGTTTGCCTTTGAATCAGTTCCCTGCTGCACCTATTTCACTGCTCAAGATTTTTCCTTTGGTTGTAAGTAGAGTTCGTTGAAAGGCAGAATTTCTGATTTGTGATGTATTTGGAAATTCTAAAATTAGTTTTACTGCAGCGAGCACCACTAACAAAGCAAATAAAATGTCCAGTTTTCAAATTTTCTTGCTGTGTGGAAAATAGTAAGGTTAGCAATAAATGAAACTCACAGCACCATTCCCTATCCAATCTGAGTCTGAACTCTAAAGACGGGGACCTTGATTTCTCTAGGAGCAGTCCTGGGGCAGCCTGACAAAAATGGCTTTGCTGGGAAGTTTCTATCAATACTTTATCACAAGGTATGTGTGCAGGATATTTCTCAGTGCTGACACTCTGTCCTCCATGTCTGTAAACTGCTAGCGGGTTCCTTGGAATGAATTTAGCACATGCCAAGCAGCACTTCACAGAAAGTCACTGGGCGGGACTCAAAAGTTAGAATGACCTAGGAGAGATTCTCCCAATACAATTTGGATGTGGTCATCTTCTTCTGGAGGCAGAGAGCTTGCTAACAAGAGGAAGGTTGTTGGACAGAGTATTTGGAAAAGTACTCTTTTTTTTTTTCATTCTATTTAGATTAGATCTTTTCAGGTAAGATCTGTTCTTCTATGAATACAACTTAGTACACTCCTCATGTCAGCTGGGGCCTTGAGTGTTTCTATTGGATTACGAAAGGGTAGCACTGAAAAATGGGCTCTAAATCCAGGTAGAGAGCATATGGTTTCTTAGAAGAGATAAAGCTCACTCCTTATTGTTTAGGGATTCTTTCCAATGTAGGATTTTTTGATTTCTTGTGATTTTTTTGCACAGTGTAGTTCAGACAAGGTAAGATTTTTTTTCTGGTAACTACTTCAAATTTAAAAATACCTTAAGCATGGTTATATAGCTGCTAAGTCTGTCTTTCCATTGTTTCTTTAAGCACCAGCATAACTCATCTTTCCATAGAGAATGGAAATGTATGGAGTGGAAGTGCAGTTGTATGCAATCAGAGTAACGTAGCTGCTTTGTAAATATAATCACCCCACACTTTTGGAGGACAGGCAAACAAGATCAAAATCCAGAATAAAACTCTTTTTCCTGGATTCAAGTAATGAATAAATTAATGTCTGTATATGCTATTCACTATGATCCTTAAATGTACATTGGGATACTCTCTGATGAGCATGAGAGAGCAAAGCATGTCTGCTTAATTTTTAATCTCATCTACGGGTTAGTCCTTGTAAAATAATAATTATTATCATATCAGATTCTCTGAAAGAATGAACTTGTCAAACTCACATACTTTATCTGCCGTGGCAATTGATGTCAGTATGAAAATGTCATGCCAGCAGTGCTTAAGTTAAGAGTTTGTCAGTTGCCCCATGATAAACTCTAGCATTTGAGGGATTTTTTTCATCCCAGTTCATCAAATCACACAGGTCTGACATTCAATACGCAGTCCTCAGGGTTTCAAATGTCCTTTTGCTCTTGATTTATGCTGGCAATAGCATACTTGAAAGAATGAAGGCTAAGTATCATTGCAGTGGCTAAGTGACTCTGATTAAATAGATTCCAGAAATTGGCTGTGGACAGCATTGAAGTAGGCAGTTTGGATGAGTAAAGTTGGAAGTAAAAGACAGCTTGAACTTTGTACCAGTGTAGGGGAGCAGGGGAAAGAAGGGAGCAGCTTATTTCCCAAATTTCTTTGCTCTGAAGGCAAGGTGGATCTTCAACATGTTCTTGATATTTGGAGACCAGCCTCAGGGACTCATCTTGCTTGACTTTAGGAGTCTTCCATGTGGATGGCTACATGTGGGCTCATCAGCTTATGCTCAGGCATGGGCCCTTCCAGGGTTTGATTCTTCTATGCTTTCTTTAAAAGTAAGCTAAATCACACTTTCTAGTACTTATGTGTGTTCACTGACAACACAGACCATCGATGGCAAGCGAAAATGTTTATGTCCATGTGGCACACACCTATGAATGAACAACTGAATCCCACTCCCTGCTCTGGACAACTGAGCGGGGAGTGAACAGAGAAAGAAAAGTATTAATGTTGGCAGGGAAAACAGAGAGCTTTGCTGCAGGTGGAACAAGCAGTAATTCATAGAAATGAGTCTGGAAGTCTCCTTTATTGGAACAGCCACATGACAGATTATATTCAAGATCACATGGAGACTGGTCACAATCAAGTGCTTAGCAAGGGAAATGTCTTTTTTCTGAGTATGTTTTTCCATCCTACCTTAAATGTACTAATTATTTCCATTCTCTCTGTCTTTCATTTTAAGTTGTAGTAATCATAAGATTTTGTGCAGAAAATTGCATAAGTCATTTTCTTCTCTCTTTAGACATTTTTTTCTATGCTAAAAATTCCATTTAACCTACAGCAGTATTGCTTCCCTGTATATAAAGCATTCTGGGAACATTGTTCTCAGAAGTGTTCAATCAGATTTATCATCCTAGTGTTTTACATATCTTAGTATCTAAAGAACCCTTTTAAAATCCATCTGGATATTCTTAAGTGGAAAAAATACATATATATATATATATATATATAAAAAAAAAATGACCATGGGCAAGCTTTTTTTTTCTTTAAAATGAAAGCTCTTCCCTTACTAGCTCATGCTGGAATTAAATCTTCTGCTGCCTTGTCTTGCCTTATAACAGTCAGGAAACAATTTATCTGTTGCCACACGATGCAACTAAATTAGAATGCAGAGGGTCTGTGAAGCAAATGCTTTCCAAGCAAAATGTTTATTCTCCCAAAAATCAGGGGAGAGAAGGTATGGTGTATTATCATCACCTTTCCAAACTCTCCTCCTCTCCCTCCCTACTCCAGATTCTCTCAAGGTTAATATGAAATTATACAAAACTCCAGTCCTCTGGAAAGAGATATTATCTTTTCGTTTAAAATAAAGAGCTGTACTTCAAAACGTTTCCCCCTTATCACTTAAAACTACCACAAATGCTTGCACAGCATACACTAGAGGGCAATAATGAGCTATAAATACTTTCCAGCTTACCCTGGCGTTTACATTACAGTGCCTCTCAGGCACTTTAGGCTCCTCTTCTCCCCTAACTATAGGCCGATCTCACAGCATAAAACCTTTTGCACAATAGGACCAAATGCAATGATCTGTTTTTTCGGCTGTTTTAAGGATTTGGTATATTTCTAACATATAGATGAAATTAGTGACTTTCATTACTTCAGAAGGTTACTCACCGATTAGTCTGAACAAACCCAACAGTCAGTCTTTCCTACAGTGCTAATATACCTTTCTCTCATTCTACACTCAGCCTGCTCTTTTGCTCTTGCCAACATTGGTAATACCAAACAAGAGCGAGCGAGTATGTGGGTTTACATATTTTGCTCTGGAAATCTTTTTAAAGCCAATTTAAACCCTCTGCTTCAGAGATCAAGGGCTAGTATGTGCGGATGTTATACCTTCTTTCTGGATGTATGGTTGTACCTTGTTGCTGGATGTATGAATGCAATACAAGTGGCAGGAAAGGTGAAAAGAAGCGAGTAAGAAAAATATTTCAGGAAAATATGAGAGGGCAGCATTTATGTTTCTTGCTTAAAATTGTGACATAGTTTCCTGAATAAAGCATATTTGCCTTAGAATTTATAAGAAAACTAAATAGCACTTCCTGTGTTTTTAATTGCTCTGTGGCTTGAATTGAATGACATTTCCAAAACTAACTTGTTCGCCTATCCCAGCTTTCTAAAAGTTTTGTACTACTATCAGGGGACTGCAAGTAGAAAGAACCCGTTTGTTCCTTTGACCTCTGCCTCTTGTCATATGGATTTTTTTCTGCTTAAGCTGGCTGCTGGAATTAAGCTTTGCTGACAGACTCAGGACAGAGGAAAAATATTTTTCCCATCAGATGCCAGTTCTTTTTGCATGAGTGTAGAGATTTAGGGAACAAGTCATTATGACCTTATATATGTGTAGTACATTACTAAGTGCAAATGAGAAGTGATCTCCCTCAGAGGGGAATATACAGGTAATATTTAAAAAGTGCTTGAGATGTACTTTTTTCCTTAAGCTTTCCTTCGTCATTGGTAAACGTTTTTTTACATAATCGGTGGCGTTGCACTTTAAAGGAGTTTTAAAAGTGATCTCCAAATAGCACTGAGGCATCATCCCCAAACACCAGACCAGGATGTCTAATCTGATGGTAGCCATCTTCACTATTTTCTGAACTTAGGTTCCTACAAAAGCCTGCCTGATCATCCTTTACTTGGATCTATTCATGGCCCCACAGTTGCTAGTGACAAGCCCTCAGGTTATGAGCCTGTGACAAGATGAGGGCCCAAGCTGGCATTGTCTCTTTTGCCTTTCGTTTTTGTGGCGGAGGACAGGAGCTCTGAACTTGTTGCATAATTGACTTTTATATTTAATAGACTGCCTTCCATTACATCAGTCTGCCCCTCGGGCCCTGCTGAAGTCCTGATTGATTTCTAATAGCTTTTAATGTTAATACTGTAGCCTGCTGCTATTTTTCAGTGCATTTGGTTGGTGTTTTTCTGTATTGGGTTCCTAACACATAAGCAGATAGTGAAATAGTTTGAGTGTTCCTGATTGGGAAACACTGTGGCGAGGGAAAGAAACAACCAATATTGTTTTTTCATGGCTTTTAAATGGAAATGGCATCACAAAGCTGCCTAGCACAAGTCAGCAGTCCTGGGGACTAGGGATTAAGCCCTAGGATCTCATTTGTGGGCTCAGAGAACACAGCAGTTATGATTGTGTCAAGAAAAGTCTGCTTTTACTGTTGCTACTTTTCACTAATTTATGAAATCTTTGAAAACTGCCTGCGGTCCACATCAACTTCAAATAAAGCTGTACTTGAGACTGAAAGAGTATCCTGCCTGCCCCTGAAACGCCTGCCCTCCCGATCATGCAGCGGAGGCCTGGCAACTGCACGGTCAACGGCAGTTCATGCGCGAGTACCGGGGTGTTCTGCCCCTACCCGGCCACCTGCCACCCCGCAGAAAGTATTAACATCACACATCACACCTGGGAACTTAAAAATGGTGCAGGGCTGATGTATTTATCCAGTACAGGGGAAGCTTGCTAGTGCTGAGTGTCCCAGCGAGAAGACAGGAGCAAACCAAGCGGCTGGGCTCAGACTTGGCCCAAGCGCTGCTGGCTGACAACTCTCTCCCTCCACACCCTGATGCAAGTCCAAAACTATCTGTGGACTTTGGGCTGATAAACTAGCTCTTCCTATGGACCAGTGCCTTCCCGATGCTGGCAGGAGCAAGGAGCAGATGTCCATGAAGCAGCTGGCAAAGCTGCCTCGAGCTGCTCCTGGCCAGACTGATGCCAGGCTGCCCCATGGCGGCGTTTGTGGTGGATGTTCTGTGCTTCAGTGGGGGTCACCCAGCTGCAGCCTCCTGCTTGTACCGGCTCCATCCTGGCTTCTGCTCCAGGCCTGGCCTCCCCGCTGGGGCCGGGTCCGCCTGCTCTCCCTGGGTAGCTCTCAGCTGCCAGCTGGAGACGATGCTGAGCGAGGTGGGGGTCAAGCACAGCTTCCTCGGCTGGTCGAGCAGCCCAGCAGCTCTCCCCTCAGACTGCTGCAATTACCGGTTGTCTCCGCCCCGATTAGAAAATAAAACAGCTTTCCTCAGTCTGGGCTTCATCCCACAGTTCCCACATGCATCTTCCCTTAGCAACTGGTTTTCCTTCTGCTGATGGCACGGTCTCCAGTGAAATCTGTCTCCTCTCATTACTACCGAGGAAAACTCTGAAAACCTTAGCGACTCATGCCTAGCTCGGTGGATAGATTTGCTGCTTTGTGTTTTCAAAACACAGTAAAATAATAATTATCCCTTGCTGCTCTCCTTGTGTTTCTTAAATAATACTGCCCTCATTTAAGGAAAAATGGCATCTGTTAAATCCAAACCACATAGTGAGTCGGTGTCAGAGCCAGTGTTACAGCTTGGGAGTTCTTGGCTTTTGGCCTCATGCTCTGTCCGTTAGGCCATTTAACCTCCTTAGAAATCAGAAAACTACTACTTAAGAAATATATATATAATGAGACGCATCAAGCTCTTCAGGAGGGGAAACAGCAAAAAACTCTGGGAAACAACGCCATCTCTTTTGTAGCTGTGAAAATAAAATATCCAGCGAGTTACCCATCTGCACAGGGTTGGATTCACTATGGAGTTGGTAAGTGATGATATTGCCAGTTAGTACAGTTTCAAGCAAACTGTTCATTAAGTTTTTGGCTGCATTTTCTCTGTATTCCTGCGCCTGTTTTCACATGTTCTTATGAGAAGTTGTGCCATAGTTTTATGCAGCCATATGCAAAATACCACTGCATGACCTTGGGCCAGCTGACAGGTGCCATATTTATGACAACACAACATTTTTAATGGATATCAGATACTACAGTGAGAGAATCCTCCAAATATCACAATTTGCCATTCTTCAAAACAAGCAATAAAATGCATGCTAGCATTTTGTACACAATAATGCAGCCGGTTGGATTGTGTTCCTTACTGAATTGTCCTGGGATTGTGACAATAAACAAAAAAAACCACCAAAGCGTCATTTTAGTGCAACTTTATGCAGGAGATTTTAAGCCCGCTACAGTCAGTAAACATGATTTTGAATCCTCAATGATGCACATAGATCAGCCTACTTCTGAAACCAAGGACTAGAAGGAAAGTCAGATGGAAGCAACAGATTACATAGATCATGAGTTGTTTTTCACTTTAAGAAGCTGTTTAATGTCACTGCTAGCGTGGTCTTCTGATAGAGAAGAATAATCCAAACTAATGTATGGTAGCAAAAGAACTAAAATGCTTAATACAAGCTGCTTGTAAAGGATTCAAGCATAAGCAGAACAGTATTTCTAAGCTCATAAATTTACCATCAGCAGCATGGTCTTTCTTACAATGACAAATTAGCCTTTAAAAATCACACAATCAAAGGCATATCACTGGAACCTGGGCAAAGGTCAACCAGCTGTGGGTGGGAATCCTACCATGTTCCTGAAAGCATGGGTTCATTTTCTCAGTAATGGTGCTGCAGCATTGGCTGCTTGAAAGGATTATCCGTTGCTGATGGGTGTGTGTGACTGTAGGTGTGTGCATTGTGCGTGATAAAAGACTTGAGTGTTGCAAACTGTGCGTGGATTAAAATTCATAAGCATTCAATTTAATGCTTTTATTTCTTGGAGATTGTGTCCTTAATCTTTGTAAAAGTGGCCAGCTGCAGTTCTGCAGAGAGAAATATTTTATAGGCACAGGAGAAAAATAAAACAATGCAAGTGACTTTTTTTCCCTCTCTTCTCTGAAGACAGGTTTGTGTCCTAGGAGGGTTTGAAAGCCAAGCTTTAAGAGCACAGATGTGCAATATCTTTTGTGGAATGTGTGTATGATCTTCTTATGTATCACTGAGCATGAAAGGGACGTTCTGCTCTTTCATCCATGCATCACTTGTCACCACTTAAATATAAATTGCAAACATTTTTGAAGGCAAATGCATGCTGAGAAGGATTTCCCGTCCTTCAGAGTTCAGGGTGCCTGTTGCAAATTGACCCAACTTCATTCTTTCAATTGACAAGATTTTTTTTTTCTATTTCAGGAAACGTAGATGGTATTCATCACCACACAGTGTATTAGTAACTCAGTGAACAAAGGTTTTTACAAAAATCTAAATCTATTTGAGTGTCTGTCTACTTGCAACTTGATGGGATACATGTTCACAAACTGGCTAAAATGCTTTAGGCTACAACGTAGGATATAGATACGCTCTTAAGCATGACTTTGCCAATTAAATTTCATTATTGGATGTTAGGAAATTTTTAAAATTATTATTGTCATCTGTCATATACAATCACACATATATTTATATATAAATAAATGCATATGTCTGTGTCTCGATGTTTGTATTTTTAACCATCAAGAATTGTTACTGAAGTTCAAGACCCGGACTCTACTGAATGCCTGGTTGCTGTGTGGCTTGTTATTGTTCATGGATTGATTCCTGGTCTAAGTCTTGCCACACATTAGAATAGTTTGGATGCTATAAAGAGGTACATGTTTCAGCTAATGACTGTTAAATTATGGTGTAATACCCCTCTCACTTTATTGTCTTTTGATTGGGGGCTAAGTGGTATCATCAGGGAAGGTTAGAAGCAATGGGGTGAAGCAGATATGGCTATTTCAGAGGGGTAAAGAGTGTCCAGTTCAATGGACATTGCCCCTGTACATCTGTACCTTCCAAGATATATTTACTCAAACACTGCAAATGTAGCAAAATCATCCCCTGTTGATATGCCAAGGTTGGGGGTACACCAATGTCATCTCTTCGCTACCAATTGAACCTCTGTGTTGTTCCTCTAAAATTTTCAGTTCCTCTCTTGAGTATCTGCACTAATGGAACTGCACAGATGGTGATGTTTGGATACAATATTTCAAATTACATCTATTTCTGAAGAACACAGTCTTGTTATCGCTTCCCATGAAACATCTTGTTTTGATTTATTGGCTCCACCAACTATAACTGATGTCTGGGTGTGTGAACACTAAGTCAGATTCTTATTCAGTGCTCCACAAGAGGGAAGGAGGTTCTTTCAATCCTTGTGTTGCCACACTTTGAGTGAGGACAGATAGTAATGACAGCAAATAGCCTTAAACCCTCTTTATCAAACCTGTATCAATGGTTGCCTGAGGAGGAGAGAATCACAGAATCATAGAATATCCTGAGTTGGAAGGGACCCACGGGGATCATTGAGTCCAACTCCTGACTCCACACAGGGCAATCCAAAAGTTTCACCATATATCTTGAACACTGACAAGTTTGGGTCCATGACCACTCCCTTGGGGAGCTTGTTCCAGTGTTTGACCACCCTCTCAGTGAAGAACCTTCTCCTAATATCCAATCTGAACTTCATCTGACACAGCTTTAAGCCATTCCCTCACATTCTGTCACCAGACATCAGAGAGATCAGCACCTCCCTCTCTGCTTTCCCTCATGACAAAGTTGTAGACAGCAATGAGGTCACTGAACAAACCTCAGCTGCTCCTCATAAGTCATGCCCTCTGGTTCTTTCACCATCTTTGTTACCCTCCTTTGGACACATTCTGATATTTTTATATCCTTCTTGTACTGTGAAGTCCTAAACTGCACAGAATACTTGACATGAGGCTGCACCAGCACTGAGTATAATAGGACAATCACTTTTTTTTAACAATTAGCTATGCTGTGCTTAATACACCCCAGGATACAGTTGGCCCTTTGGACTGTCAGGGTCCATTGTTGACTCATATTGAGCTTACCATCAACCAAAACCCCCGCATCCCTTTCTGTAGGGCTGCAGTCCAGCCTCTTGTCCCCCCAGACTGTACATACATCCAGGATTACACTGTCCCAGGTGCAGAATCTGGCATTTGTCCTTGTTAAATTTCATACAGTCAGTGACCTCTCTCAAGATGTCTCTGTAAGACCTCTCTACGCTTGAGGGAATCAATGACTCCTCTTAATTTAGTATCGTTGGCAAACCTACTTAGTGTACACTCAACTCCTGTGTCCAGGTCATTGATAAAAACATTGAAGAGAACTGGCCCTGAAATTGAGCCCTGGGGAATACCACTACTGACTGACAGCCAGACAGGTGTTACCCAATTTACTACAACACTTTGAGCCTGGCCCTTCAGCCAATTGTTCACTCATCATATTGTGTACATGTCTAGCCGTATGTTGGACTATTTGTCCAGAAGATACTGTGACAGACAGTTTCAAAAGCTTTGCTAAGACAAACAAACAAAAAAACCCCACATCCACTGCAAGGAGCAAGAGCAACAAGCAAGAGACAACAGTCAGGCCTGACTAATGACACAAGGCCAATGCAAGCACACATTGGAGCTGTGTCAGAAAATGTTTATGTGAGTATGAAAATGTAACCTCTGAACTCACTGAGAGTCACTTCTCCCTACTTTCAAACCAAGAGGTAGTGTTCTGAAAATGTTCACTTGTCATGTTTGAAATTAGGCTGTAAGTAAAGCATACTGGTGTAGTAGCTGAGTCTTAAGAGCGTTGCCAGATTAATAATATTTTTAAAAGTTCTGAAACTGAGAAAAAATTATCTGTAGAGATATGTAGAACAAACATATTTACATGACAATCAATGTTATGGGGTGTGATTGTTGAAAGGAGATGGTACACCACCAACATATTCAGAAAAAAAGGTAGGAAATCATTCTAGCAACAGGGCAGATTTTCAGCAGCAGAGGTGTATGTGTGAGTGTTTATTGAGACTGTAAGCTAGAAGAAGAAATGAAGGGGTGCTAGGGAGATACAGCAAAAGAAGTTAGACTGCCGTTTGGCCATATTCTCTACTCTTACTCTGCTGGGACCTTCTGAAGGTCCATGGCACAGGGTACTGGGAAAATTTTTGTATTGAGCGCTTGAAATACAAGTTGTACACCAATCCAGACACAGATCTGTAATTGCTGGGCTGTCTGGATCAAAATGGAAAGGTAACAACTCTGGGTGGGAAAGATGGAAAGGTAGTAACTTTGGGTGGGAAAAAGGGTCCTCCGAGTCCAGACTTCAGTGCAATTGTCTTGCCTAAAGTTGCTCTGGCAAGGAAAAAGACTGAATGTGAACAATACTAGACAGACTGTTTGAACTGTTCTCATCCTGTTACCAATGTCTCTTTTATTAAATATTCACATCTGTACATACATATCTTCAGATCCCCCAGGTGAGTGTTCCATGAGATAGCACTGTTATTCAGATTAAAGAAAGGTCACGAGGGGAAAACTCCACAGGTCAGTGTTTTTGTTCTCTTTTTCTTTTATTTTCTTTTTGTATTTTGCAGGGCAGTAGGATTTCACTTACAATATTTCTAAGTTTAATACTCTCTCTGTGGACTCTAAATATCTGATATCTGCATAGCTCACTAGAAAAAAAACACTTTATCTCTTCAGTAGTAAACTGGTTCATGGCCCTGTAGTACTCAAATTGTACAGAAGGAGTGGAAGGGTTAAATACTTCCCGAAGGAGGAGCGATATTTATACTCCAGGAAGGTTTTCCTGACCTGTCTTATTCTAGTACTGATGAGATTGTTCGGTGAAAAGAGGTCAGCATTATCAGGCCCCTTCTTTGCATATTTCATTTAGAATGTATATATGATATTTAGGTTCTGCAATGCGCAGAGCTTACTTTGCACAGGGGACTGTCTGTGTGAAAAGAATATGAGGAATGTGTACCTAGGGGGTCACGAACAATTTGTCTATGGAAGTAGAATTTTTTGTTTAGGTGTCAGTTTTTGCAATGGTGTAATACATTGACAGAAGTATTAGAGCTTTGTGTGAACTTAAAATATATTTTACATTGGCTCTGCAGTTGTGATTGATCTTAAGTAGTTTTATCTCATTAACGAACATTGCCAGGCATAACACAAAGATTTTTCCTTCACTTTTATGTTAGGCTATTTTACTTTTCTCCCGATGTATTCACCCTTTAGAAACGTCTATGTATTTTTAAGAGGTAACTGCAAAAAATATTTTAATAAACAGCTTCTGACTCAGTAACTAATGGTTTCAACTTCAGTTCCTTTGTGGCTTAAAAACAAGTGTTTATTTAGAAAATGCCTTCAGCAAGGATATATTTTGGGATTTATTATATGTCACAGATTAAATTATTTCTTGTTTATTCCCTTCACTTAAAATGCATAATTAATATTTCACAGTATGTTTACATTAGTAGTTACATTTGGTTCTTCACTTAATTTTAAAAGTCATTTAAAGTGATCTTAGTGAGACAGCCTTAGTACTCCCAGAGCACAACCCATAAATCAGGTTAAATGTTTGAGTCAGGGAGCTGTAAAGCTGCTTTTAAGTCTGGAACACTGGCAAAAATTACTTTTTATCAAGGGCTACAGTAGCTTGTCACCCACTGATAATTAATGATACAAATTCCACAGTTTTAAACAACCACAAATTAGGAATTTTTAAAGGGATCTCCATATTAATTTCTGGGAATTTAAGATCTGCAAGGTTTTATTTAATTTTTCTAGAAAGAATAGTACTGTTGGTCTTCACTTACATTTTTCTAATCAGAAATGGTTTTGCAAGAGGGCTCGCATATGTCTAAATTACATTTATCTATATAAAGCAATAAGATTTGCATTTGGAAAGGTCGTCATAAGTACAGAGCCAAAGTGGGGTGGTAACAGTAGGAACATAGGATAATTTAGGTGGGAAGGGGCCTCAGGAGATAATCTAGTCCAACCTCCTGCTCAAAGCATGGTCATCTGTAAGTTCAGATCAGGTTTCTCAGTTTTATGCAGTCAGGCCTGAACATGTCCCAGAACAAAGTAATTTGTAATGTGCATGTACAAAGCTGCAGACTCAACATTCATTAATGATCTACGGCCTAATGAGAGGTTCTTCCTCTTTCACTGTCTTTTTTTTCTCTCCCATTACCGGTTGCTTTTCCCCTTCTCCTTTCTCATCTCTTGCTCGCCTCACCTTCCTCTTCTATACTTCAGTCCATTTTTTTATATCAGCTCTAAATGTATAGTAAAAAGACTGTTGGAGTGTGATCCAAGCCATTGCTGTTCTAATCATAGACTCATGGAAAAGTGAATAGAAAGGGCATCAAGAAGTCATTAAGTCCACCATGATCTTTCCATCAGATGATGCCCTAAAGCAGAATCTGACAGACCTAAAGCCACCCCAACTGGTCTCTGTCAAACCTCTAACAATGGGGATTACAAACCTACTCAGGCAACAACCATCTCCAGGGCTTGATGAGAAAGGTTTTATCTATGTTCCACCTAAACCGCTTTAGCTCATTCTTTATTATCATGTTTGCAGTGGACATGGAAACCTTTACTTTTTGCTAAGATCAAGATTTTCTGAATAATTTCTGAATGATTTCCAACTGTTACTGTGCCCAACTTAATATTTTTTCTCTGAACTAAATTAATACTGACTAATGCTTTCAATGCTTCCTCAAGGATTTTATTTTTTATACCTATGATAATTTTCTTTGCTTGCAGAACAAATTGTTTTGTTGGTTGACATTATTTTTTAAGTCTGATGTCCACAACTGGACACAGTATTCAGCTGGGGCCATAATAATGCACTTATTACAGCAGAACGTTTTTTCTAAATGATGATTTTATTTGCATCTCAGTTTGGCATTTACCTTTTTCACTACAGCATGACACTGATGATTCATGCTCAGCATCTGATCTATTTATTATAAGGCTTAGACGGTTTTCTGAAGAGCTGCTATTGCTTTTTTTTTCAGTCATTCTCAACACAACATTTCTGTAGTTGATTATTTCTTCCTAACAGTAAAATCTAGCACTTGTCTTTATTGGATTGTATCTTACATTTTTAGGCCACTTCTCCAATTTGTCAACATAATTTTGAATTCTAATACCATCCTTTAATAGGCTTGCTGGCTGACACAACTGCTTCTAGCCTGGTATCCTCCTCCAAGCTTATAAAAGTAATGCCTATTCTCAATCAGATCACTAACAGAAATACTAATGGAGAGCATCTTATCCCCTTTGTATTCATGTTCAAACAAAAACAAGGAAAGAAAAATCCACCCCACCAAATCCTCCTCTTGTACAAAACAGGTACTGATATGACAAAGCACATTGTCTTACGTATATGCTGTAGCCCTGAGTCATCTGATACCTGTGGCTATATTTATACTAGTAAACTAAGATGTCTAGGACCAGGACTTCATTATTGTGCAATCTCAGTCCATAAGCTGTAATTGTTTTGGTTTGGTTTGGCTTGGTTTGCTTTGATTTGGTTTGGTTTGCTTTGCTTTGGTTTGGTTTGGTTTGGTTTGGTTTGGTTTAGTTTGGCTTGGTTTGGTTTTTTTTATGCGTACCAACTACTAACACCAACGATAATGTACAAATGTAATTCAGGAACTAGCATGAGCTGTGGACTACTCCCAATAGGGCGCTTGGGGTAAGCAATAGGTGGGATGTAGTTACCCATTTTGGTGGCGAAATTTTTCCCGTGTGTAGTGCTAGTCATGCCATGCCACTTGTCCATAGGGTTACAGCCAGAGCCCTGGTCTGCTTTTAGCCTTTATACTTTCTATTTGTTTTCAAAAAGGAAGTGCTCGGTTCCAGACAGGGCTTGAAATACCTGATTGGAAGAGGCTAAATACTGAAAATTTTGTTTCCTGTCATGCTGGTGTCATAAGAAAATGCAAAAGCAACTGGTGTGAGAGCCTAATCTGACACAAAACTCTCAATATCCTTCCTGTGTAAGTGATAGAGAAGCATCCATTTATGTCCGATCCGTTACACAATTGAATGAAAACTGTAGCTACAAAGTCACATGTTTTGAGGCATTTTTCCACCCTGAAATAAACTATCACCCTGGAAATGTCACATGTGACACCACCTGCTGTGTGAAATTGGAAAGAAGAATTTAATATCTGATGTATGTAATGTACACTCTTTGAAAAGGATAATCACAGTGCTTGAGTGGGGACTGACTTTTAAAGTAAGAGAACTTATATGCTATTGGCTTTGGTAGCACTGCGTATGTAATGTGTCCATACTGTCTAAGCATCCTAAAGCTTTAAATCTTAAATGCAACACATTTTTCATGTTAATATTTTTTCACTATTTATGCAAAATAATAAAAAAATGTTGCTGGTTCAATTTGTAAGGAACCATTGGTATGTTAAAAGAAAGTATTTTCTGTGATGTTAATACCCTTATATCCAGAAAAAAATCGTGAAGGCAGGTATTTATCAGTCAGTTTTACCAGTGGTAGTTTAATTTCTATTTCTCTGGTTTTTAGGACATTGCAAAATTATATTTAGATATTATTGTTTAAGACAGCGCTTGAGTCTCAAATGTGAAATTTGTAATCTCTGACTTGAAAATATCTCCTCACAATGTGAAAAATACTGTTACATCCTCACTCCAGAGGATTGCAATAGTTTTGTTTAGTCTTGTAAGAGCAGCACGTTGCATGCAACAGAATCTGCAAAGGACACAGATATTTCTTCAGGACCTTGACCAAAGCTAAGCATTTATTATCTCAAGTAGCATGAAAAGAATGATTTTGGGTAAGGTAAACTTTTTTTGCCTGTAACATAATCAGTGGCACCACAGGACTTTTACAAAAAAAGAAGCCTTCATTCTCAAGATTTTGGTAAGATTAGGTTAGTATCCTAGTGGTTTATCATATATCAAAGCTTTAATTTTTTTGGTACAGATTTAGAAGTCTTGTTATCCCCTTGATAAATATAAAGTGCTAACATAAGAGAACAGAGGCAAAAAGACTTAAAACAAATGTACACTTGTTACTTGGATCACATTTGGGTTGTGATGGCTGCATCTACATTCCTAAAGGCACTAGTTCTAGAGAGGTTGCATGTCCAGATGATGTCCAGTGGCTTGTACCCACACTGCTTAGTGTGGGCACACCCCTGTGAAGCTGATTACCTGTACTCACACTAGGTAAAACACTGCATGGTCTTGTTTCTCTTCTGGCCCCGTATCGTATCCTCCAAGTCCTGAAAATATAGCTAATTTTATATGATTTTTCATCTGTAAATGTGTGAAACAATATAAGGGCTGTACTGCTCACAATAATAGTATTTTATAGAATGAAACTAGGGATAAACCAAGTATACATTAGACTCTGTCATGCTATCATGGGGAATGTTTGAGGATATGACGCCTGGAGTAGAGCTGGAAGACCATGTTAGGGCAGAGTTCAGAGGTCTGTGTTTTGGGAGGGGTCTCTGGAATCAACTGTTGTTTAAACCACGTCTTATCTTGAAGAAAACTAATTGGTACACTGCAAAACAGAATTAGAAGGAAACTAACAGTTCTTCAGTGTGGGCAATCTAAAGTTCAGCTCAATACAGCACCTCACATACTGTTTTAGTATAGAGACACATCCAAGAAAACCTCATTTCCAAAGCTATTGAGAAACTAATGATATGCTCTAGATTTATTTGGACCTCTGACTTGCTGTTCTTCTTGCTATTTATTAATTTTAAACAAGCAACCAAAAATTTAGTAGGATTCAGCCTGCTGGGTTTCATAGGTACCCAAAAAATCCCTGCCATTCTCAATCGGTAGTATTGCCCAGTCCTAATGTGTAAGTCTATACTGTAGATGTCAACGTCCTATGCAGAAACATGAACTTGAGTTCAAAGAGAGGGAACTTAGTTTGTTTCCCTGTCTTGGGTGGATAACAAAAATTTCAAAAGTTTGACTGAAAGGGATACGTGTGTTTATTCTGCTTGTTCCAGCTTTCTTTTGAAAATAAACGTGCAGAGAAAAACAAACACTCTGTGTTCTGAGGAAACAGGATGTAAGCTAGCACAGAGCATAGCTTAGAGCTATTTGGAAATACCCATGTAAATTTTCTCTCAGGCAGCTCTCTGCTCTGAATGCTTTTTTTGGCTTCCATTTCTGTCTGTCTGTCTTTGCATTGTCTATATAACCTAAATATGCAGTTTGAGGTTTTAGGTCATGTTTTCCATTACCCTGCCGTCTGCATGTGTTTGCTAACCAGTAAGAGAGATCTCTTTTGTCCTTCTCTGTCGTGGTTTTGTCACGGGTTAACCTCAGTAGGCAGCTCAGCCTTGCACAGACACTGGCTCGCTCCCCTCTCCAGCAGGGTAGGGAATGGAATCACAAGGGTAAAAGTGAGAAAACTCGTGGATTGAGACAAAGACAGTTTAATAGGTAAAGCAAAAGCTACACATACAAGCAAAGCAAAACAAGGAATTCATTCACTACTTCCCATAGGCAGGCAGATGTTTAGCCACCTCCAGGGAAGCAGGACTTCATCATGGCTAATGGTTGCTTGGGCAGATGAACGCTGTAACTCCAAACATCCCTCCCTTCTCCTTCTTCTCCTGGCTTTTATTGCTGAGCGTGATGTTGTATGGTCTGGGATATCCCTTTGGTCAGGTGGAGTCAGCTGTCCCGGCTGCGTCCCCTTCCAGCTCCTTGTGCATCCCCAGCCAACTCACTGGTGGGGTGGTGTGAGAAGCAGAAAAGGCCTTGACTCTGTGTAAGCACGGCTCAGCAATAAATAAAACACCCCTGTGTTAGCAACAGTGTTTTCATCACAAATCCAAAACACAGCACCATACAAACTCCTATGAAGAAATTTAATTCTGTACCATCCAAACGTAGTACAGGTTGGTACGGTTAGTGCCCCTGTGGTAGAACAGTTTTCTGATGTCAGACCATAGGAATGCCTTTTCTTTACCTTTTTCTTATGTGGAGCATGCAAAGAGATAAATAATTTGTCCTCTGATTTGGTAAAGTTCCAGATGAATCTGATCTAGATGAGTCTGTACCTGAATCAGTCTCTGACTTTTTTCATTGTAGGGTTTTTTTTGTTTTGTGTTTGTTGGTTTTGTTTTCTTTGTTTGGGTTTTTTTGGGGGTGCGTTTTTTTTTGTTTTTGTAAGGTAGGATTTGTTGAAGTTCCAGGACATGGAAGCAAATACTCTTAAAACCTGTCTGCAATTAGTTTTATACATATTTATATCATGTCATAAAACTCACTAAGGCAGATTTTTGGACTTCATTGACTGTTTAAGCATAAACCCCACATAATTGTAAATATGCATTGTAGGATATATTGATTTGAATACACTGGAAAAGTGAGCATACATAAAATTCTATTCACTACTTTTCTTAAAATTTTCCTACCTTTCAAATTTCAATTCTTACTCATAATTAACCTAAACTGAGCATGCATTATGATCAATAACAACTTCTCTCTGACACTCCCAGTTTGCCATGACCATTTAAAAGGATCCTTTCTGGGATTATCGGATTTACTTTCCACTAATATCAAGTTTCTATCTTCCTGCACAGAGAAGATTTGAGAAGTTATCATAATCTGGTAAGGAGTACAGACTCTGTTATAGTCTTTCATTAACCTCCTAATAACTCTACTTTGTCAAGTAGAAACTAAGCTTTGCCACTAGTAGAAATTAGTAGAAACTAGGCTTAACTGATACATAGTGTTTTCTATGGAATCTTCCTACTGGCAAGAGTTTCAGTTTCAATCCCTGAGAAAACAAGTTTCATTGGTCTTAAAGTTCCTTATCAGCATTCATCAAAAGAATTAATTTTTTAAAAAATTTCCTAAATCACTCATGATAATACTCTACTGTGAGAAAATAATCTCTAGTTCCAAAGTAACATCTTCTAATTTGACTTTAAAAGATGCATTAAGTACAAGGCATTTGTTTGCCAAAGTGAGTTTTATCTATATAAGTGCGAGAAGCCTCTGTTAACTACGTACCATTGAGAACAACATCCCACTCCAGGCTGAGATCTACAGAGCAATTCAGTAAAACACTGAAAATGCTGTTTGCAGATTCTGCCTTACATAGATTCTGATAATGACTCCTTTCATAATTTTTAACCACCCCCACCTTAACAATCATATACTCAGAAATAAACGCACATATATCAACAAAAGCCAAATGGAACTAGATCGTGCCAGAGCAATGCCAACAGTCTCCACAGTTATTACAAATAATACTCCCCAAAACAATACCATTAAAATCTATAGGTCCTACGCATGTTCAGCCCAATCTGTGGTGTACTTCATTTGATGGACCAAATGCCCTTGTGAACACAACGTGGGTGCAATTAAATGAGTGCTGTGTGCTAGAATGAGCTGGCTCAGGCAATTTGTAAAGGATAGAACCATCCACTTAACAGTAGGAGAACATTTTTCACGCTGTTTCTGACTGCTCAGTCCTGATCCTCTAAGGAGTCCTATAGAGTACCTTCAAAAGATGAACCTGCAGACTGAAATTCATAACTCTACTTGTTACTAAAAATAAAGGACTCAATAAAGAAATTGGATTAATGGCTTATACATTTTTCCACCTAACCTGTTCCTCTAATACTGATGCTAAAACCTCTTTTCTGCCTCTACTCCACATGAGCTAGCAGCTTCTCACCTTTCTGTTTTTGCTCACTGGATGCTAACTAACATTTCCTCTCAAGTCATCGAATTGAGCAGCGCAATTTCATTCTAGTCAGAGTAGTTGTATCTATCTTCTAGTTACCCTGGTTTTGTCACTTTTCAGATCTGATGAACATCAAGGCACTTTTGAGTCCAAAAGCTTGCCTTTCTTTTTCCCTCTATGTTCGTTGTCCCAATAGAAGATATTTAGTCTTCCCACTAATCCTTTCATGCTAAAGAGTAAGCATTCGTTAATGGAATGGGCAAGTACCAGCCAAAATTAACTGAGGGGCCATATTATCACAGGGCTCAGACCGAACCTTTGGATACAGCTTCTCTGCAAAAAAAAAAAAAAGATTCATTCTTGAGAGTTGGATTATTTTGCTGTGATTTCTTGCTTACTTGACCTAATCAGAATGCCTAGTGGCAAACACTGTCTGCTGAAGCAGTAAGTTAAACAGCTGAAACCTTCACTGTCTGCCAGTATTGCATCCTCAGTAGGTGCTTCTAGTTTTACAGGCCTGGAGGGTAAGTTCCAGCACTTGAAAAACAGTTCAATAGGATCTCTTGAGGCAACAAGTTAATGACCAAAGATCTTAATGGTCTACAATAATTGATGAGTGTAAATTTGAGCTGTATGGGGCTTATCTGAGAGAAACTGATGAAAAGGTACTATGTGAAAGTAGCTGTTCCAGAGATAATCTCCATTAAGCATAGCACTATGTTTGAACTTGAAGAGGAAAGCAAGGCTATAAAATCACAGACAGTGTTCCTCCGGATGCAGCCAAGAATAAGCAATATTTATAGACTGCTTATGTAGCTTTAGATCAGACGAAGCTGAAGTGCCTTTTTCAAATAGTTGCTGGAGGTGAGTTTGTCCCAGTGGAAATTCCAGATGAGCAATGTTAATCATTTTTGTGGGTTCCAGCCTCAGTGTTCTTTCTGATAAGGTACTGAAAGATAGTGACGAATCTGTGAGTTATAATGCCTACAGATACTAGCTGAAATGGGCTTTATTACATTACTGTCAATAGAATAAAAAGACAGAGAATGTTGAAGTTGCTAAACTTCCTAAAACTGTCATTAAACAGCTAACCCAGCTTGTGGTAGCTAGTCTAACTCAGCAGGTCCAACTTCCTCTACTTATTCCCTTTGCAAATTATGTTTAGTCCCATATTTAAATCTTCTGCTTTGAACTGTAGAGTGTAAAATAAGGCAGTCCTTTCAACAGCATTCCTAATTCTCATTGGTATAGCTGTACCGGCTCTTTACATGGCAATATTGTTTATCAGGGAAACCTATTATTACAGTCTTTGAGTTGTTAATGTATAGAGAGCCCTTCTGTGAAAGAGAAAAAGTTGCAGTGGACTGAATGTGTTACTGTTGCTGGTTTTGTTGAAGTCTTTTTCTTAAAGACAGCAATATGAAGGTACACAAAAGAGAGAGGGAAGAAAAGTGAAGGCAGAAAATTATGCTTCTGTCTTCCTGATGTCAACTGATACTTGCAGCCTTCCTGCTGCAGTTTTACAATTTCACATCCTGTTCTTTGCCATGCTGGCAAGATCAAACCCAGCATGGGCCTGTTAAAGATGTTGTTTTCGGCTGCCTCTCTCATCACAATCTCACAGCAGTGCTGGAGAATACACAGTTTTGGATGTCTAAACAGATAATTGTTGAAAAAGGAGAAATATCAAGGAGGGAATATAAGAGAAAGAAATGAGTTTCATTACACTTAGTTAGTACTTGCAGGTAGGAATTTATCTGGATAATTTTCTCTCTTTGGCTTTCTTTTTTTTTTTTTTTTTAAATTTTTCTTTAGTTCATCTTTAAGAATTAGAACAATAATAAGCTAATGTTGTCATAATGGATTTAAAGAGATAGCAGTCATAGTTGCCACGATAATAAAGCTTCTTTAGGGCCAGTTGTCCTCTGGTATAAATATAAATGAAGGTCTCCAGCGAAAAGTTTTAAGGGAATATTCCCATTCTGTTTATTTTTCCCTAGGGTTATTTTCTTAGTTTTGTTTTTAAACAGGACTTTAAACAGGACTAAGGTGGTTTGGTAATCTCTGTGCCCATTTATCTCATTTTTTAGATGTAATTGAAAGAAAAAAAATAAGGAAACCTCCTTTTTGGACTAGTCCAGCATCTGTGTCTATAATTGTCACTGTCTTTCATAAACAAATTCATGGCAGCTTAAACTGACCAGCTTTGCATATTTGTAAATAAAATTTCTTGAACATGAGTGATCCCAATTAACTTTCATCCATTCTTTTTTCCCAGGTGAAACTATTTGCAAATTCAAATTCCTTCCCTGGTAACATGGTAGCATCCATAGTGCAGAAGAGAATAACAGCAATCTACTGGAAACAGTTGCTCAGCACAGCTTCTGGAAAGTGAAATCCCACTACACTGACCTGTTGGAATTCCGTGAAGGTGTCTCTGAGCACAGGGAGAAAGGACATCCAGTAGGCATAATATTTTTTTAGTTTCCTGAAAAATGTGAAGAATGGATAAAGTGAGTGCAGAACTGTTATTCGTGAAATCCCACAATAATAAATCTGTTGGGAGCCAGGAACACTTTTTGAAACAATATGAGACTAATCTCAGCTAAATAAAGGGAAGGCCATCTTAAATAAAAACATAGAGTGGAATCAGGCTTGTTTATTTCTGTTATTTCCTGGAACGTAAGTAGTCCTGGGTTTAGGGCTTTTTTTCCTCTCCTGCCTCTAAAAAGAATTTGCAAGTCTAGGCAAGTCTACTGGGCAGCAAGTGTTCAATCATGCTTGTAATGATAGCTGTAATAATAATTCATGAGGTATCATATATTCAGGTATGATTCATGCAACAAGGAAATATACTGAAAAGAAGCAAAAATAAGTTACACGGAGTCTGGTACACTAAAGGTTGAAGAAAAAGATAGACTTGAGGTCATTTTGCTTCTATTCACAACAGAGTTGTTACAGAACACCCACACAGCTTTGGGAGAGACTCTGTCTGGGAGGAACAGAAACAGCTGAAGCAGGGACCTGTGATGCTATAGAACAGATTTTTCTATATTCTTACTGTTTGGCTACCGTTGAAGTAGCCAACCCTGCTTCTTCTTCCTGGCCCCGGATACTTTCTCAGGTATTAACAAGCAAGAGGCTAACTTCATGGTTGTGGACATTGCACTGCCTGTGTACTATACTTCTTTCATCTTTCTGTCATGTGTTTTTCAGATTATCACCTATTTGAAGTCAGAAGTGTGTACTGTGTTTAGTGTTCAGTAACATATGCTCTCATTCCTGTCTGGCTTATGAGTAATAAGTATGGGGGATTATTAAAAATGCACATAAGGCTTCTCCAATAGTTCCTAAAAATTATACAGTTTGAAATACTGTGGTAGTTTGGTCACTGAACATCAGATACATAATGCAAATTCATGAGTTTAATCAATGCACAAGTATGTATGTTCTTGAGGAAGATATGATCAGCTTCCCTCTCTGTCTGAGACAATAACTTCACATGTTGTGCTGAAGCTACTTCTATTTCCCATTACTAGTACTGTAGCAAGGTATAGATGGGAAGCTCAGAAGTGACATATACACAGGGGTGGAAATACTTTTTAATGCCTGCAGAATCTTCCTTCTGTTCCTTGTACTGATGACAGGGGAAATTATGGTTTAGTTCTAGTCTTGCAGAGTCTCCCTTGTGCTCTCTGCTTGGTCCATTGCTTTTTCTGCTGGAGCTCCTTCAGGCCTTTTAAACAGTGTTCTTACGAGCAGAGAGAGCAAATTTTAGGAGTGACCTGAGGAGTAGAGTATTCTAAACCTGAAAAAAATTTTGGATTTTTAGTTATTTTAGTTAGCACAATGGTGTTAGAGAGATTTGTGCCTTCTCAAGTTTGATACATTTAGTAATTTTCTTTAGTGTCTTAAATAATATATCTCACTGACAGCCAATAGATTTGCTAAATCGTTATATGAAATGACGATTCTTTTAGGATTTATTTTCTTGTTTCTAAAAAGAGGATGATTTTGTTAATTTTTCTTCAGGGTACTTGGCATTTCCCCTTTTCTTTTCTCTTTAATAAAATCTATATATTAATAATAATAGTCTTTAAAATGTTTAAGAGAGTCATGTGCAGTAATGTGCATATATTTCTAAATGACAACAAAGCAAGATACTTCTATACAAAGCTGTGGTTTGGTCAGAGAATACAATCCTTTTGTGATGTCAGTACTTAGATTAAAAACATCTCGGAGTCATTTAAAAATAGTACATCTGTACTTGCTTAATATAAAATGATATCTTCTAAATAAGATGAAATTAGTCAGGGAAATATTTCCCTAATATCTATAAAACCAGTGGATTGGATGTTATCTTTCCTGACTATAATAAGATTATGAAAGTGAAATGTGAAACAAAAAACGTATTTCACAAAAACCAGAAAGGTCAAGGATGTGCGCAGTCATTGAGCTGTTAATTAGGAAGCATTTCAAAAGCAAATAAAAATCCCACCAGTTTCCCTCTTCAATTGTCTAATTTACTTCACAAAAAATAGCAAAAGTAAACAAACTTATTGCTGGGACAATTACACTAAATTCCATAGTAGAAACAGGAAAAATGAGTTTGGCTATGTATTAATAGACTCACCCCTGAATATCTTTTCAGAAGGAAAAATAAAACCAGCCGCACGCTACATTAGAATTACAACGCATTCTTTCTAAGTCTTCAAACACAAAAACTTGTTTTGGGCATGTCTAAAAAGTTTTAGTTGTTTTCTTCTTGCTGTCTTCATGTGTAACTTTTTATCACTAAAACTTTTCCAGAGGGAAAACCTTTCCAACACTTCACAACATCAAAATACTTTCCAAAATGTTGTTTTTAACTAACAGCTTTGGGGTATTGTATAAAGAACAGTTTAATATCTACTTTCCTGTATTTATATATGGGCTAGTATCCATCATCTGGGTAAGCTCTGTTAGACCATAGACTAGTATCCAAAAAAGAAATGTAGAAACTTCCATATTTGAAGTCAGAGTAGTTATATATGTAGATATTGTGGTATTATAAAGAAACCTTATGAGTAAAATGACAATTAAAAAAAAATAGAGATGGCATGTTTGATTTTTCCTGGGACAGGACAAAAAGCCAAAACCATTATGATTTTTATGAGAACAAATATTTATTTGCTGTGTAACTGAAATTCTCTAAGAAGAATCACCAGAAAAGTCTTTTGAGGCTTATAGGCAAAATATACTTTCTCAAGAGACTGACAACCTATTCTGTGGCAGCCTACCTAGCTTTCATTGAACTACAAAGATGAGAAGGCTGTCTCAAAACTAGACAGATGTCTGTCAGAAACTTAGTTTCTATCAGAATATGCTAACGGGCACCTCCAAATTGAAATTCTACCAGGATTTGGGGGAGAAATAAGAAAACATAATTGCCATATATTATTTCTGACTGTCTTCTACCCAGAAGGGCTAAATTTATCCTACCTAGCTGAAGGCAATAAATGAGGACCTGACTCTGCCAAAATTCCCTTGGAGTCACTGAAGAAAGACAGCCATCTTTTCAAGACTGAATCATATCTTAAGTGCACTCAGTTCTAGGGGTTTTTTTAAGTACTTGTCACTTCCAGGTGAATTACAGAGGGAACCACAGTATGGAAGGGACATTGAGGTGCTGGAGCATGTCCAGAGAAGGGCAACAAAGCTGGTGAGGAGTCTGGAAAACATGTCTTATGAGGAGCGGCTGAAGGAACTGGGATTGTTTAGTTTGGAGAAGAGAAGGCTGAGGGGAGACCTTATTGCTCTCTACAACTACCTGAAAGGAGGTTGTTGTAGTGAGATGGATGCTGGTCTCTTCTCCCAAGTAACTAGTGATAGGACAAGAGGAAACAGGTTCAAGTTGCGCCAGGGGAGGTTTAGGCTGGACATTAGGAAAAAATTTTTCACTGAAAGAGTTATCAAACATTGGAACAGGCTGCCCAGGGAGGTGGTTGAATCACCATCCCTAGATGTGTTTAAAAGTCGTGCAGATGTGGTGCTTAGAGACATGGTTTAGTGGTAGACATGGTAGAGTAGGGTCAATGGTTGGATGAGATGATCTTAAAGATCTTTTCCAACCTAAATGATTCTATGATTCTACAGTTATCTGGATTAAAACATAGGGTGAGACTTTCTTCCTACATATTCAGCAGTGTTTTCAATGGAGCACCTCTTCCCCTCCAAGTTTCCCTTCAGCCTCCCTGTAGCATAATGGAGGGAGATTCCTGGCTTCCTGGCAGAAGAAAAGTGCTGTGACCCTGCTGACAGCACTCTGCTTCAGGAGAAATCCTTTGTGTCCATGATTCCGTGATTCTGTGATTCCGTGATTCCGTGATTCCATTATTCCATGTCCCAAAGTGTGCACTCGGCAAGTGCTGTGCTGACCTCAGCTGAAACAGGAGGAGTACTAACTGTGGTTTGGGCCTTTTAACTATCCACCAGTGACTATGCAGGAAGCAAGACTAGATCATGCGCATTCAAAAGATTTTAAGATTCACTGAAGGGAGTTACAGTTCTGAAGTGTTATGTTAATTGAGCCAATGTATACCAACTTAATAAATAGTACCTGGAGAGTGATCTGCCCTTCTGGATTGAAGATGCAAGGAGCATTGATTCCTTTGCCTAATTGGAGTTGTCTGGTGATGCTGGAGAGAGATACTTAATAGTATCCCAGTCGCTACTAGTCCAGAACCTAGGTGCCCAGGTCTGCCTTTGGTCCTGTGTCTTATCTGCTGATTCCTATGTCTTGTCAACCCTAAAGCATCTCAGATACGATGACATGCTTACAATTAATTAATGCAGCTCTGCCCAAGTGGCTGGTCTGCTAAATCACTCACCATTGATTATATTGACCAGATTGCCTTTTACTATAATGAAAGCTTAGACATCTGTCTCACCTGTAGGCACCTATATCTCTAGCTGAATGCTGAATCCAATCCTTTTTACTGGATAAAAGTGAAAATAATTCCATGTAAGCTAACTAACAGCAACATTAGTGTGCTAGTAGGCACTTTGTTGACAGACAGCTAGGGCAAATGGAATCTTCAGTCCAGCTGGCCTGCTTGAATAGAAGCAAAGGCATACCCTTTTCTGATTAGAACTGAACACTTGGAAAGAAAGGGTGAGGTTGATACTACAGCAAGATTTTAAAAAGATTCAGAACACTAAATATGCTTATGTATTTATACTATAAAAACCTTTATATTAGCTAAAGTCAACACGAATGAAAATATTTCTTTTCTTTTTTTCCTAATTGTTAAAAATTAAAGGGGTAACAGACCTTCATGAAAATATAGTAGGACTATAGTGTTGCAACCTATATTTAAGACACTTTCATACAGCATGTTTTTTTTAAGACTTCATGGACAATATTAACTATATTTTAACAATGAAGTAACAATTGTATTTTACCAATATTTTTAAAGACATTAATACTGAAAGCTTTCCTTTCTTTCTCAGTATACTTGCAGAAGTGTTTAAGTGGCTTTTGCTCCTCAGTTTCATTCAGGGAGGGGGGGGAATCCCAACAAAACCCAAAACCTCACTACTTCTAGTCTAATACATTTTTTTCATGAATTCAAATTATGTGTGAAATAGATATAGTCTGCCTTGAAACAGTGAAGTTGCACCCAAAGTTATGAACTATGAACATGCAGACAGAAAAAGCAACCAGTTTCCAAAGAAGTTTCAGGGAAATGTCTGAAATGTCAGTTTGTTTACCTGTAGACCTTTGCAGATTCAGGACTGGGCTTTGAATAGGTTGAGATTTGTAGATTCCAAGGAGCTATGGGAATAAGTAAAACTTAATGGCCTTAATGGCCTTAATTTAAGTTTACATTATAACTATTCAAAACTGCTCTGCTGTTAGTCATCCTTCGTCCTTTAAACTACCTTTCATGGAAGAAGCCCTCTATAAATGAACAGGAATCCATATAGATAATGGGATCTGCCTTCATGTAAGAGTTCACAAACCAGGGTCACTGATGCTTACGAAAGTTTACTGGAACACTGCTATTAACTAAATCAATATTCACTCTTCATTAATACAATGTGCACCTCTACAGCAATTGTTTGCCTGTGGGAGTATTGATTTGTACCTACTCTACCCCTCATCTTTTCTGCTTTTCCCTGTGATAGGGAATTATACCTCTTGCTTAGTCCATTGCTTTGTAGTTAGAAAAGCACAAATACAGTGAAAGATAAATGGTTTGGTGGGTACAAGACACATGCTATCACCTTATTGCATTCAGTCAGGAATCCCCTGTAATATTGCTGGCTATAAACATGAATCTCAGTCCCTCTGAAAATCATTGCTGAAAACACTTCAGCAATTTTATAATTCAAATATATTACATCAGAAGATAAAACACTAGCATTTTATACTGTTGGTAAAATTGTCATCCTTGGGTTGTTGTAAACATCCATTACTGGGAAGAATGGGCAAGTTATATGTGTTCTGTTTAGTTACAGGTATCATGTGCTCTCTCCTCCATGTACTTTTTCTTTCCCCAATCATAGAATCATAGAATCGTCTAGGTTGGAACCGACCTTTAAGATCATTGAGTCCAACTATCAACCTAACACTGCCAAAACCACCACTAAACCATGTCCCTCAGTACCACATCTACTCGTCTTTTAAATACCTCCAGGGATGGTGATTCAACCACTTCCCTGGGCAGCCTCTTCCAATGTTTGAGAACCCTTTCAGTGAAGAAATTTTTCATAATATCCATCTTAAAACTCCCCTGGTGCAACTTGAGGCCATTTCCTTTTGTCTTATAGCTTGTTACTTGGCAGAAGAGATTGACCCCCACCACGCTACAACCTCCTTTCAGGTAGTTGTAGAGAGTGGTAAGGTCTCCCCTCAGAGAGTAGAGGAAGAAGGGATGAATGGACCACAATGGTGGTATCAAAGATTTGTGAAGGGTTTTATGGGAAGCAAAAAACCCCCATGCTTGTGTAGTCTCATTACCTTATCAAGATTTATACTTCCAAAGATAGCTGTAAAAAGAAAAAAAAAAATATTTTTTTTTTAAGCCATATTAGCTTCTGCCAGTATATATATGCTAACAAATGTAGCTATGGAGGAATGGTTAGGGGTGAATGGATTATGAGCTTTCTATTAGAGGGAGAGATCCACTTATAAAAAGCAACACAGCACGGCTTGTCTCTTCCAGCAAAAACAGGTTCAGCTGAGCTGGATGGAATTGCCAAAAACTGTCAAACAGTAAGGTGTAAGGAAGGGAAACGGGCATGTTGGGCCTCTGTTGCAGCTTCCGTTAGCTCTGTGTGATATATCACTTTTGACAAGTTTGTTTGGAAAGGAGGGCTGCATTTGGACATGTTCTCAGGGAGAACGCAGATTTACAGGTGCCCCTCAGAGGCAGAACAACATGGGTCCATGTGGAAAAAAATGAAGAAAGCCAGCAAGGTCTGTTACTTGAGGGATGCATTCAGGATGGACATACGGAGCCTAAAGTGTAGCTTGCTCTGAGGCTTGCTTTTGCAAGCACAAATATTCAGTGCAGATATAAGCAAACTCATGTGAAAAATAGGACAGCCAGCAATATGAATATTTGTGTTTTGCTTGTTGGCTTTACCATTGCATTATTTAGTCTTTGGGTGTTTTTTTTTTTTGTTTGTTTGTTTTTTTCTGTTTTCTTTTGAACTGTCCTAGGATGTACGTTGCCTTCCTCTCTCTTTCTTACCTAAACAATATGGTTGATATGACCTGTGAGACAAGCTTAAAGTCTCTTTAATGAAAGAGGATAAGAAGGATGACCTTAATGTGCAACAATAGAAACTGATGACATACCTTTTATTTTCAAGACTGCATATGCTGCTGAAGAATGGAGACTTTATGAAGTTGCTTGCTTTATATCTCTGTTCTTTAAATATTGAAAATGTATTGGAAGATATAATCCTGTTTCTTCTAAGCTTGAGGATTTCTGGTGTGCTTTTGTTTTCTCTGAAATGAATTTGACTACCCCTGTGGGGTTTTTTTAGTATGGCAGATATAATCTTTCCTGACGTAAAGCTCTTTAAAATGTTTTAAAGGGGAACAAAGCATTTTACAGCTAAAGTTGTTTTATAGTGAAGAATAAATCAGTCTGGGAGCTGTGTGTCTATGAGAGAAATATTCTACTTTTTTGCATTAGAAACACTTCTCATAACAGTTTTGTTATCGCTGCAGACATGCTGAATACTTTTTTGGAAGTTATAATCTCCTAAAGTTCTTTACCTAAGTAATGCAAGATATGGTTATAAAAAAGGTCAAAGTGAATGACCTTTAACATTTTTGGTAAAGATAGAAATGCAATACAGAAAGAAATGTTTATTATCCAAATAAGTTAAGATGGGCTTTCCCTTCGATTGAAGCTGAGAAACAACACTTGGAAAAATAAATCACCATTCTCTATCACGTGCAAATGTTTGCCAATGGTAGGTTGTCCTCCTTACATTGGAGTCTAATCACTCTAAAGCGAGGGTCTAAGCACCTTTAAAAACTATCTCAGAAGTAAATACCATCAGCATACTGGTGAAAAGAGATCAGTTATAAGGCTCCCATCTGCCTTATTGAGTGTTATGGTTAAACATCCACAAGTTACTTGGAAAACTTACTCTGTAAAACTGAATTATTTTGGGTTGCCTAACAATGAGAAGAACTACTCACCAAGGAATTCTGCAAACATAATAATTGGAACACTAATTTACTTCTCTCCTTGAACCGATAAATTGTTTCCTATTTGCACATATTATGATTTGCTATATGCTCATTCTTTCACTAGTTCTCTTTCTCTGAATTATTAAGCATTTATCTTCCAACACTGAAATCCCCAATTATAACATTAAACTGATTTAAAGAACTTCTATGCTTCTGTTTATTTCTGTTTAAAGCTCCCTGTTGAAGACCAAACCAAACATTTTACTGTGGTCCCAGGAACAGGTTAATGGCAAAAAGCCTTAAGGTTTGTTTCTACAAAGTGATGAGTTTCCAAGCAAGCTTCCTGCTGACCTCCCTTTGCTGATATTTTTGCTTACTCTTTGCTAAACTGTTGCCAAATAGAAATGGAAGTATGGTGTTCTCTGTTTGGAAAAATGGAAGATGCTCATCACCTACTACTTCATGCCCATAAACTCAAAATTTTTCTGTGGATACTGGATATCTCTCCAGTTGTTTGCAACTCACCAGAAGCAGAAGTTCTGTATTGGAAGACTGTTCCAATACAAAAGGACTGTTACACTTTAATTTCCAAAAACACCAGTAAATTTAACATTTTCTTTTTTTAAAAAAAAAGGCTTGCGTGTAAAATCTTTCATTTTACAGTTTATCAAACTTTTAATCAGTTGAAGATTTTGTATTAATCTGCTTATCTTTGTATTTGCAGATTTAATATTATGTGGTTTTCTTTAACTCCTTGAATAACACAAGTTCTAACAGTAAATTTACTATGTATTTTTGTGAATATGGAGCAGAGTATATTAATTATTAATTATTTTATCAGAAGCAGACTGATGACATCAATACAGTTAGCAGCAGCTTGAAAACAGTTTACTTTTAACTGAATTATGCTGCCGGGTGAATTCAGTTAGTTTGAGTATGGAGCTTCTAAAGGCCAAAAATGAACTCCTGATAAGAGTGATCTGAGGTCCAGCTGTAACCACGTACCTTGATACCTGCTCTAACATAGGCAGGCAATCAAACATTATCAGCTGCTTTTTGTAAAATAAGACTCCTCAGGAAGTTGTTTAAGGAACTCCATGTACAAATAGATCCTTATTTTAATAACAGACTATTTTTTTTTCCAATGCTGTCAGGCCCCTCTGCCTAGTGAACCAGTGGGACATCTCCAAAAATCTTTGAGAATCTGGGTCCAGTTTAGCCCATCAAATAGAGAATTTGCAAAACAACTGTAATTCTATTAATTCTCTGTTTACAACTTTTGCCTTATTTTGATTTTCAAGCAAAAACTGACCCCAAAATTGTTTCTGAGGCTTGTAGAAAAATATTTTACAGCTTTTCTGTTGATACAATTTTTCTTGGGCATGTATGCCTGTTCAAGGGAGCAAATAACAATTGCTAGTTCAATGATGCCAGGAACTTGCTGTCTTAGCTCAGATCTATTTATTAAAAAAAACCAACAAAACACTTCTGTTGCAGTTGTTCCTGCTGGCCTGGTTTCATCACAGAGGGTAAATTAATGGCTTTAGCAGTCTTTAATGGAAAATATATTCCTTAGCAAAAATGAAAGAATCTGGAGACCAACAGCGCAACATTGTTTGGAAATGAAAGGATTTTACTTAAGCAGAACTGGAATAATTACATTTTCTATTATTTTTTTTTTTTTTTTAATCAGGTCAGCATGCTGTTTCAGCCACTAATGAATGACACTTCAGTTTAAAAATCTGTAATGGAATGAAATCTCCTAAGCTATAATTATGAGAATAATGCTGTGACTGATAAACCGAACCTACTGTTTGATAACTCCAGTTTCCACGTTAACAGATCTTTTCAGGGTTTCTTAGTCATAAACTTTTTCCAAAATACTAATGGAGTTCAATATAGCTTAGCTTCTTATTATAGCCTGTCAGAAGGGGCCTTTCAGTGACAAACAATAACCAAAAATTTCACTGATGAAAACAGAAGAGAAAATGTTGGCAGGAAACAAGTATATAATCCTTAAAATTTTGCTTTAACTTCATGTAAATGTAGTTGATTTGGGCTTTTACAGTAACAGATGGGTTTTCATTTCCATCTTCTTTAAACAGATTTGTATATACTTTAAATGTACAATTTTTACATTAATTCTGTTTTTTGTTACTAAAATTGTGGTGCTTCTTTTACATAGTAAAGAAAATTACTTTCAAATTTTCAGAAATAGCGAGTCACTGAAAACTTGGAGTTTTTTAAAGACAAAAATGAATGTGGCAGTGAACAGTGAACTGAATAATTTGAATGTATGAAGAAACAGTATCTATGGTATTCACTATGCAGAGATGCAGCTTTGAAGTGAAAAAAAAAAGATGGTGTATTTTGAACTTTTTTTAAGGTTTGTAAGAGCTTTGGAAAAATTGGGACAGGGATCCTTTGAATAAATTGGAATGAACTTCAGAAACCATTGCATCCTTTATTATTGTAACACCATATGTTGTGTGCATGATGCTCAAGCAGAATAATGAAAAGCAGAAACTCTGCATGTCATTTCAGCATTTTCAGCTGCAGCTTCAGCCAGGAAAGACTGGCTGATGGGAGAGAGGGGAGAAAACGTAGGTTTAACCTATCTGTTTGCATTTCCCCAGTGTTTTAAACTTATAAGGTTATTTCTCATCATAACATGTAAAGTAATATGGTAAAAGCTGTATTATATAGCTTATGGGGACGTTTTGTGGTTCTGCACTTGATACACTAACTGTAGCGTTTGAAATATCCTCCTGATAAGAGAGCATCTCCAGTAATTTGAAGCATTTGCCAAGTTTCAAGTTTTAAGCTAGATGGATTTAGAGCTTTTCAAATATGCAATCCAGGGCCATGCTGTGGCTTGAGCACTGTCCTGTTATTCAATGTACTCATTGTTGGCATGTCCCTGACACAGTGCTGACCAGTGTGAGCTAGAGCTTTCTCCACAAGCGCCTGGTTAGGGGGTATTGAGGGCCAGTGGCCTTTGTGTGTACAGAGGCCTTGTGCGAGTAAGTCAGAGAATTTAGTTGTACAAATAACTTGCTGATCACACATGCCATTGGTCCTCAGAGCCTGCAAATTAGGTGTTTAACTCATTTTATTTACTAGGACAGAGACAGCCAGCAGGTCAGATGGAAATCAAGTGATATACAGTTTAGGAATATTACCATTTTTTGTACACTGCTTTCCCTGAAAGAAAAACATTGCCAAAAGCTCAGCTTGTGAAACAGTGTTAAACTTGCATGTGGTATTATCAAAAAACATAGAAACTGGGATGAAAAGGGCTTCAAGAGGTTATCTACTTCAGGTAAGATCAGCTATATCATACTTTACAGTTGTCTGTTTAACTGTTTGTGAGATCTTTCTAATGACTTTACAAGCTCTCTGAGCTACGCATTCCAGAATTTTACCATTCTAAGTCTCATAGACTTTTTCCTAGCATCAAAAGTCAATCTCTGTTGCTGCAGCTTTGATTCCTTATCTATCTATCTATCTATCTATCTATCTATCTATCTATCTATCTATAATCACATCTTCATTCGATCTTTCCTTCTCTAAATTAAACAGCACTCTTTCAGCTCTTCCTAACAGGCAAAATTTTCAAGATCATTCTTGTTGCTACATGCTGGTGTCTATCTGGCTGTTTTATATCTTTCCTTTAATACTGTGTAAACGTGTCCAATTTTCTAGCTCAGGAATTACATGTGTTGAAGACTACTGTCCAGTTTGATAGATGATGTTGCAGCCATAATATATTGTTTGCTAATGATCAGGTTGTCATTTACTGTAACCCTAAGTCATTCATTTTACAGTCTAGACAGTCGTTCCCTGTCTTCCATTTGTGTATTTGTCTGATGCTGGGTTCACTTCATCTGGTATTAGCCATCTAAATTTCTAAATTCTTAGCTTTTTCTATTGTCAACTGCAAAACCATTGTTATTGTTTCCCTGTAGTGACGTGTTACGAAGGTGGTAACATCCAAAACCCCCAGTGCATTCTTAGAAGGCAAGTATCTCTTTATCTGCATTTTTTTTTCTTTTTGACCTAAACATGCCTTGTGCTTTACTTCCTAATGGTACCATTTCAGAGAACTCTGTGAATACTTTAATGCAGTATGCTGCACAAGATTTAAAAGCTGTGACTATTACTCTGGTCCTGGAGAAATTACAAGTAAATATCCACACTATGTGTACATTTTATGACCTTCATTCCTGTTGCGGTCGTGGTTTTCAGATAGATTTAGGAACACAAGATGTATATGCAAGTTGCTTACTCTTAGTTCAATGCATAAGATAAATACTTTTAACATCTTTACTGTTTTAATAACATTAATTTATGAATGTTGCTAAATGCCTGGATTGCTGCTGTCCTCATATAGGGAAAGTTTGGTGCTTATAGCATTTTTTGGCAAGGCTGAAGTGGTTTGGCTTCTTTTTTTTCTGAATATAACACAAACTATAAGCATTAATGGCTCTTTTAATCTTATACCTCTATTTTGAGTTTGCTTGCACCTCAATGCTCAAGTACGCAGTACAAGTACTGTAACTATGGGGAGCGATATGCTTTGGCTTAAATATTATGTACATTTAGGCATGAAGATTGAATTCCAAAGAGAATTGTTAAAGTCTGTTGTTTCAAACATTTATAATTACTATATAAAGAGATTACCTTGCATCTTTTTACACAGTTTCAATATTCTTACTGCTGTGAACGTGAAGTGAACTCCACTTCACATTTGAGGACATGCTACATCCGCTAAAGTAGTAGGTCCGCTTACTGTTAACTGGATCATGACAAGTGGTTTATAACTGGGTCTACAGATCTTTGTCACTTTTTTAATTGTTGCTTGAAAAGTTGAATCATAAAGGTGCATGGTGATTCACAAAAAACCTTGAAAAACTACTGTGGTCCGGAAATAGTATGCATATAGTCCACCCATCTACCTTGGTTTACATTTCCATCTCTTGTCCTGACAAAGGCAATAGTAAAACTCTTGGCATACTTTGTTAAATTCAAATCCTAGTAATTGTACTTTATATATGCTTGAGAATTTTGTTAATTTAATATTAATAGTTACATTAAGTCAATATCCAGACACTCCACTTAAGGTCTGATCTTGCTTATGTTAACTATGAATTTAAATAAATGGGCCCCACCTCTCCAGAATCTTGGTAAAATGCCTAATTCTTGTCGTTTCAAAGGCCGTTGATAATTACATTTACACAATTAATGTGTTTTACTTTTAATAATGCTTATACTGAAAACTCAAAGACTGAATGACGGCACACTAAATCATGTAGGAAAATTAATATATTTCTGAAGCCTTCATCTAATGGGGAAAAATTGTGTAGAGGACTGCTGAATGTCCTTCCATTACATTCTAGTCAAAACATATATGAATTGATATATGCAGTTGCTAGCTGAAGTATACTTCATAAAGAAGTGTTTGATATTTGCATATTGGAAACCTTATTTGAATGTGATTAAGTTCTGTTTGCTTCTTAATTTGTCAACACGAGCTGAACAATTATGGTTTTGAAAACAATCTGAAAAGTTCCTTCCTTGCTTTGTATTGTTTAGTAAGAAGAATAGTTGGTATTTAAACTGGCTGTTCACTGCATGCTTTTAATTTAACTGTGTCAAAACCAGACAGAATGGGGGCATTACAAAATGGCTTTAATTCCCATGTCATGTTTAGGACCAGCTAGATTAATGGGTAATTTACAACTCTAGCTCTTTGCATAAACACTGTGATAATTTTTCATCTGAAATATTTTTAGATATACTTTGTGTGGGATACTGTATCATAATTCTTCTTGTTTTACAAACTGTTTAAGTCAATAAAATATTATATTCAGCTTTGACATTGTGAAATATGACACACAACTTTTTCAAAATCTTATGTGTTTCTGGATCTAACTTAAGACTCTGAAAAAAACTGCTATTAGTGGTGACAAAATCAAACAAAGAAATTGTTTATGCCTGAAATGGGATTTCCCTTAAGCGGTGCTATGATCTCAGCTAACTTCTGACTTTAGCAAAGCAGGTGTCTGCACTTGATCTAGACTGCCTTACAGAGTTAACAGAGTAATAACCATTTTCAACATGTTCAACTTCCTGTCATCTTAAGAAGCACCACCGCTGACTATGAAGGGAGGCCGGCTGACTCCTGTGTGAGATCAAGTAGTTGCTTACATTACCCCCATAGACAAAGCAATTCTACTCTGGGTGGCTCTCAGGAAAAAACAGGCTTGACTTTGGAGAACTTTTCTTAATTTAACCTATTGCAAATTAACACAAAGTTTTGATTACTGATTTGGGTAGTGAGAGAGAAAAAAGAACACACAAAAACCACAAAGAAAGCAAACATTGAGGGAAATACCTTTTCTTCCCTTTCTCATGCTCAGCCTAAGCCACAAGCTCCCTTTGCAGTGGCTCATCACTGCCTGAGCAGAGGTGCCGCAGGCTCCCCCACCTGCAGCAGTTTTGGGGTGCGGTGAGCAGTTTGCATCAGTGTCACATCTGGTTGGAACCAGCTGTGCCCAGCACAGGCAGATGATGGACACCTCCCACTGTGTGGCATCCCAGAAGCCCACCCCACCCAAGCTCTGCCCGTTGTGTCTGATGGAGTACCTACTTTATTTTGATCTTCAGAAAATATTGCAAAAGTTTCACATGGTGCTTTATCAGAATTTGGGTACCCTAAATTCCTCTGCTTTTGATGGCTATAGGCATACCTTCACACAACTAGGTTATGATATACAAAGGAATGAAGCAGGCTAGAGACCATTATTTAGGAGGAGAGGAGAATTTTACCATGTTGGTGTGCTTTCTTCCATGCCAACTGATGGGAGGCCCAGAGAATGGATTGAAGGACCTCAAGTGCCCCTACAGTGCACTATGGTCCAGGCTGTCACCTTGGCTCTGAACTGATTTAGAAGGGGCAGAAAGGCAGAAATTTTGGCTCAGTGTGGAGTAGAGTTTACTCAAGCCAGTCCTTGTGATAGACTTTCCATGGTGGTACACAGCATATCCTTGGTGGAGAAGAAGGAGGGGAACTCTATGTGTCAACATTTTCCTAAGCAAAATTAATTATAGGCTTACCAGCACGTCCCCTCTCTTCATTTTCACTGCATCAGGCAAGCTGGCTGTGCTGCCTGGGAGGAAAAATGTTTAGCATGATCCAGTGTCAAAAACCTGGGCCTTCTTTTCCAGGGAATGGTTGTTTCCTATCCTAACCTATCGGCAGTGTGTCCACTGCTTCTGGGACTTGACGCTAGATTTGTTACCACCTGACCAGAGGAAACCTGAATAGATGATTTCCTAAAATGACGTGGAGGATTGTGGGATAGATGGACTTTATTGTGGTGTCAAAAAATATATGCAAAGTAGTAAGAACCCTTTTAATTTTAAGTATTTTCTATTCACATTGATTAAAGTCCAATGAAGTAAAGGCTTGCCACTCCTATGCTACTGATTTCATTTCCTGAGCAGGTGCTTTGCCTGAAGAAAGCCAACTGGTGAAAACATAAGCACAGCACCTGGTCAAGAAATTAAATAAACATGCTATAATCATCTGAACATGTGAGTCAAGCTCTTTTACTTACTTTTGATTTCCATCAGCAACCTGCAGCCTTTAAAATGGAATTTTAATTTGCAAAGCCGATTCTTTTAATGGATTGCTCATCCTGGCAAGCACTGCACTCAAAACATTATATCCAATATTAAATCATAATAACTTTAAACTGGATGTGAGGTATGTTTTTATCATACATAAAACCCCTTTCAGAAGTTTTTATTGCCTGAATACTCTTCTATCCTACATTTTCTAACAAGATACAGTAAAACACCAGTGGTTAAACTTTCTGGATGGTGGGCCTGAATTCTGCAATGAAAGGCAAAGTTATTTCTTTATTTACAGTTGCAAGCCTACTCCAGTGCATTGCAAGCCTTTTAGAAAGGAGGTTTAACAGCACATAAATAGCTGAACATCCATCTAGATGAGAACTTTAAATGTCTATAAAAAATCTTCCACGTGCATTTGCTGTGCAATTTCCTTGCTATTGTAAAGGTGACAACAAGTGTTATTCACAGGGAAAGGCAACTGTGGGAATACGTGTGAAGGTTTTCACCCACAGGTAGGTTTCTCCAAGGATGTTCAGAAACAGTCTATGTTAAACACAGCTGAAGCAGACATATAGTTGGCAGGACTGGTGCAGTCAGTACTTGCTTTCTTCATATACATTTGTCAGTGCTGCCAGGTACCACCTTATAATGAAGCGTTGCAATGCCCAGCAGAAGTCCAAACCCAAACCATCAGTGGATCCTTTCTTCACCGAAGTCACCTAAAATTGTATAATCTTCACCTAAAATAGTCAGCCAGCTTTCCTTTATAGTCAAAGAGAATAGGTACCCTGGCAAAATAACCCGTCTCATCTGTTTTTGATCCTGTCTTTGCATGAGGTGAAGTATCTTCAGTTGGTATCTGTTTCTTCCTATTTACTGTAGAGTTGCTACAAAGTAGTATGAAACCTGAAAAACTTGCTACAGACTCCTACATTAACTGAAATGAAGTTAATCTCAATTGATGACAAGATAATTGAAATCACTTCAGCTTGAGAATCCTGCAAACAGGATGTATGTAAGAGAGGACAGATTTGGAATCAATGATCTCAAAGTGAACTAAAAATGTAAGGATTTAGGTGTTTTTTTTCTTAAAGTTGGCTAGAAATGTGGACTTGAGAAAAAATTTCCCAGTAAAACACACCAGGCATCAGGGTTATATCTTCTGCTCAAGTCTGACAGAAATGAGTAAGTCTGATCACCTGTAACAAGGTATGGGACAACCACCTGGGATATAAGATATGAGTGTTACCCACCTCTCCTATGTGCTTTGTGCAGTCCTCATTTTGAAGTGTGTGAGGTGAAAGTGGTTTTGTAGGCAAGATAGGGAAAGAAATGCTTCACATATTTAATTATGTTTTAGAAAATGAAGAGCCCAGCATTGTCATGACTCCCATATTTGTCATTGATCATAACTATTGAAATTTAAGTGGGGTTTTTTGGTTTTGTTTTTGTGGTGTTTTTTTTGGGTGGTTTTTTTTTTCTTACTGGTGGAAACACAGGTGTCTGAGGAATCTTTATGCACCCTAGGTTTAGCAGCTGATGTGTTTTAGCTCTGAAGGGACATAGTTTGCATTTAGTTATTTTAATTTAGACTTAGGAAATTGTGGCTCTATGTTTCTTTGTGATTATGACCAATGCTAGTGACTAATATTGCTGCCTAGATCTGGCGCTATAAAAAAGAAACCTAAAAAAGCCAACCATTTGTGAAATAGCTGTCAACATTGCTTGCCTTGCAATGCCATTTCCAATAGTTTAGTTTCAGAAAAAATAATTATGTTTATTGCTCTAAGGTATGTGAATTCTTTGCATGTTCTTGGGGTCTATCTGCAGAAAAGAAGAAAATGCTGGATGTTTCTTTTAACTGCTTTAGTCCCAATTTATTAAGCTTAAGTATTCCTATATTTCAAACTAGATTCTTATCCATGTTATTGAAGTTTAAATTAATTACATTTCCAATAAAAGTGAGGAATGAGCATAGGTGGTTATAAATGTGAAATCAAAATATGCAAATAAAGTTTGGTAGAAAATAACAGATTATAGTGACACACTGTACTTAACAGCTGTATAATTTATAATAATGGTATAGATTAATGAAAAGTAATAATGGTTGGATTTATTTTTCTTCCTTTGCAATGGAACTGCTTTTCTAATTTCTCTTGCTCCTGTTAGATACTGGAAGGTAGCATAGTCTTTATGAAACCTGAAGCAATAAAAATGAACAGTATTTCACAAATGCATAATTTTAAAATAAAGTGCCTTTGAGGGACTTCCATTAGGGATTGTGGAGGGTGAGGATAGGGTCAGCAGCAACTCCTAAAAATGCCCAGGTGTGTAGCCACAACACTTGTTTCTCAGGAAAGTGGAATTTTTTTCTGGCATTTAATTCTAGACAGCATCACTGACTCATGTTTAAGGGAACATGGTGGGGTTTAGTGGCATAAGCTTTGTGCAACTCTGGCATCAATTTGGGTGCAGGACTGCAGCGTTGCTCAGCTCTTCACCTGTAATGACAACAAGAGAGTTGTCTTGTCTTCTCCTAAAGCGACACTAATGCACAGCAAAGTCTGTTCACTGCACAGAATCATAAAGACTTGTACTATGACCTGTTAGGCTGTGAATGGTTGTCTCTGTTTATTATCACAGATAATAACTGTTGAGGAACAAAGGAGAAAGAGAATCTTATAAAAAAATCTCTCCACTTCAAGGTAGTCTGAGACTACAACTCCACTGCCCAGTTGGCATTGCAACGGACAACAAACAAAGCAGTTCTCACTGCCAACTCTACACCTTGGTTGCTGTTACAACTCATACAGTGAATAGGATCGTGGTACCTATTTGGAGGGAGGAAGGACCTTTTATTGTTTTTAAATTTGCCTCCCTCCCCCTTTGTTTTTGTATGCAAAGAACGCAGGAGAAGATACAAAGACAATTTAAACACAATTAAATGCAATGTCATTCAAATGCGTTAATTATGATAGATGTTAGATTCTATTATATTTTTCTTCAGTTTGTACTTCTATTTAAAGACCTAAGAATTAATAGAGTTGCAGAAATTATTCCTTTCTCATTGTGTTAGAACAGCAACACAAAAATAATTTTGTATGAGCAAGAATATCAAACATAAATTTTCTTTTCATGTTGACAATATGATAAGATGCTGTGGTTTAAAGCTCATATTAAAAATCAGACGTATTTTTTCCCAGTGGAGCGTGATACGTGACTGTGCTACTTCTGAGTGTGATAAAAATATACTGGATTCAAGTTTACTCACAAATCTTTTGTTCCAGCTATTATAAAATTATTTTTATTAATGAATGTTTCCATAGGAAACTCCAGAACATCAAAACTGAAAAACTGTAAAAAATGTATGTTTTGACACCATTTGTTTTAAATAACATATTTTAACTTCTAATATTTTTAAACTTTTTACTGCAAATCACTCAAAATAATGTACAAAATATTGAATGAAACCACTGCTTTGCATTTGAAAACCTTGTTTCGAGAAACTGAAATGTTTTTCAACTGGCTTGTAGAAAAACGTTCTCCAAACAGACATTATTTCCAAAATACCTATTTTGATGAAACACTATCTTTGTAACAGGAAAATACTCCTCCATCAATACTTACGTCTAACTGTAGTGTCAGCAGGAACGTAGCAGAGCTAGGAGTGAGTCAGATGGCTGTTCTTGTGCTACCTGTGAAAAAAAAGTGCTAGAGACAGACATGGAATTCAAACGTGAGAAACGTGTAGAGATACGTTTGGGTTTCTCATTCTTCTTTGTGCTGAATAAGTATAACCCCTCTTCACATTTTAAAATTGAGAAAACAAATAAGTTTTCACCAGTCGCAGAAAGTCTGGACAAACCCTGAAGTTTTAGGCAGCACTCTAAGCGATGAACAAAAGCAAAACATATACAGTGTTATAAAGTTATATTTACCTTTGCACATATGAGGTATTTTTATAAGAGACAGCCCATTTATAACCATTAAATTCTTCATCCAGATTGCTGACACAACAGGGACAATGTGATTTTTACATACTTTTACTTCCTCCAGTTTAATGAAGAAGAATTGCAAGATGGCTGCATCCCTGAAGTAATTCTTCAGCAGGGGTAAGGATGAAATAGCCAGCAACTCTAATGAGGAAAAATGAAAGGGCATCACCACTTAATTCATCTCATTATTGGCTCTTAAAATGGAGATAAAGGAGAGAGAGATAAAAAAAGGAGAGCGAGAGAGAGACGTGCATTCTATTTCTGAGTGGTTACCATGTCGAAGCAGGAAGCATGTCCGAGTCGGGCTGCAAGCGTGAATTCTGGAGCACCATTACCAGTTGGCAGAGGCACCAGCGCAGCAGTCATGCTGACTGCAGGTGGGCACTGCCAGGAATGCGATTGCTTTAATTGTACCCTGCCTGATCTCACTTAAGATAATTTCAGATATTCTACCAAAAAATTAAAGTTCAGTTGCAAGATCTGTGCTTCCGAGTTGCGTGCCAAGGGCCTCTCCTTAAATAGCAGCAACTTGTGGGCAAGTTCTGTGTGAACCATTTCACGCAGAGATGAAATCTCCGTGGTCAAAAGAGGCAAAACTACCCCACTCCTACATACACACACAAGGGCTTCATCTACTGTGTTTTACTGAAAGAGGGAACCTTCACAGCATTGCCCAAGTGGCAGTGGTGACTCTTTGTGTGTTGCTCTAACTATAAACTAGTCAGAACAAATTTATTGACCCATATATTTTACACTAAAATAGTGTAGTCATTGCATCACGTTCCTGCAGCATAAACATAGAAGTGGTTTTCAGGAGTTGCAGACGCATTGACTCCGGCATTTATTACTTGCACTTCTGTCCTATGAAATGATGTGGAGCACCCTCCTTTCCCCCTCCAATGTTCCCCTGTCACCTCACCCACTATATCCCCCAGCATGTGATAAGAGGCATGAGGTGTCATTTCTGATCCAAAGGATACACTTATGCTTTGACAGTTATCACCCCTTGTTAAATTACTTTAGACAGCATACTGCAAAATGCTCTGTGCTGAAAAGAGCATATAAATGCTTATTTTTCTGGTACTAAGACATACACTTGGGGCATATTTAGGGGCAATTAAATATTTTGCAACTTCTATTTATTCAGTCTTTCAAGCTGATACACTGTAGTCTGATTTGAGTTTTTTGTTGCTTTTATTCAAGTAACATTAACAATGCCCTTAATCAGGTCAGAAGTTTCTCATAGCCACAGAGTAACCAAAGCCTCTTGCAGAGATAGCTGCTCTGATCGGCAACATTACTGAAGTCAGGGGGAAGTCCATGGTGGTCCAGCACCAGAAATAGAGTAATTTTAGTTAAGAACAGTGCAGGTAAGAAATGTAATATAAATAGAATAATGTAAGTAAGCAGAACCCTTTATCATCAATCAGTATTTCCTTTTAATGTCACTTCTGCAAAGGAATAATGTAATTACATATAGTTGACAGCATTTGTACGTATGCAACTCTAAATTTGGTAAAGAAAAAAGAGTGGAAACTTCTTTAACAAAAATTCTTTTCCTGAGGAAAAAAATATATTTATCCGAATTTCTTCTTGCACTAAAAATAGAACTTTAAATCTCAGTAACCCATAATGAAAATAGTCTAGCTCTAAGGATGTCAGAGAAATGGAGTATCTTGCCTTCCCAATGAGCAAGTAAAACAATTATTTTTTTGTCCCTTCTTTTTTCCCATTCAGAGCGAAATAAACTGTTGCTCCAACCTCTTCGCTTTCCACTTGTGAACATAGATGTTTCCAAAATATACCTGTATGATGTTTAACCTCAAACCTGCTCCTCTTGTATTCATGACTTGGAAGAACAAGTGGCTATATAGCAGTGCAAAAAGTCCTTCTTTATTGAGAACATATCTTCCTTGTTCCTCTGCCCATGGTCACTCTTTCTTGAGCTTAGCTTCTTTCTTGTCTTTGATAAACCACCACCAGTAAAATCGGTCATTGAAGAGTCATGTTTCCTGGGCATTCCAATTAAACTTTTGGTAATTTGAAGACCTGCCTGTATAAACTTTTGAGTTTTGATTTTGTCAAATGAATGCTTATATATGCTCGTAGCTCATACTGTTGTATTCCACTGCATCTTTACAACACCTCACTTATTTCTGAATGGAGGTTTTGAACCTATCATTAGTCATCACATGAATCATCAGCAACTGAAAAATTTTATCCTTCAAGAAAAATTGAGTCTTCCTGGAAAAAATTTTGACATTTTGGTGACTGCTCCAAGTTGAAACACAATAGATGTAAGTGAGAAGGAAGAAAAAAAAATAATTTGAGGCATATCTAGATTTTTTTTCTCTGCCCCTCCATTTTCCTTCTTTCTTTGCACTCCCTTTCTTAATGCAAGAGAACAAATTCTTGCCATTTGCTTTGGTTTCCATTGTTATTTCTGCCTCAGTCTTACTTTGCATGGTCTCCGTTTATTTCTACACTTCTTGAGCAAAAGGAGTGTAGGAATTTCTTTGATGATGAGTTTGGATTTTGTATTATTTTCTTGTTGGTCCCCTGCATGTATCTCCTATCTTTCTTTAAAAAGTTATTTATTTGCTCTGCTATGGAGCTTTTCTCTGCGTGATTTTTCTTCTCTAAGGTATTTTTATTCTAGAATTTCTGGGTCATCAGCCTTGAAGAAAATTGAGACCTCCTACTCTTGAAGTCTTTTGTTTCTCTTCTGAAATCAAGAATTTCAGCTAGAGAATGTAATTAGATCATTAGCCATAATGCGTTCCTTGCTGAGTGTTATCCTGGGAATGCATGTGAAGAATCAGAAACCGAGACAATATTTGAATGGTTTTTAGAGTTAATAAACCTTAAGAACGCTCAGATCCTATATTGGGTTTAAGTAAATATGTTGATTGTAAAAGACTATTTCAGTCTGTCTCCTCTATTGTCTTAGTTGTTCTCATACAAATTGCTTTTGTTTATCAGTGGTGCAACTGAAAATGGACCCATCGGAAATAATAATTTATGGAATCATATCTTGTCACTGTGACTTCCAGGAAATCAGTAAATATTCATGGCAGGTGAAAAATTAATATGTCATTCCTTAAGGGTAGCCTTTGGTGTTATGAAGACATAAGATAAAATTCTGCACTTATAAGAATAAATATGTTTTCTTTATGCCAATAAAGACATGCCCATTTACTTCAAGACTGATTTTTGGACCACTGTGTATGCTTGCTGCCCCAAATGTTCCTGTAGATTTATGGATTCTACCACCAGCACTTTTTAAAATTAAAAAAGTGAAAGGACTTGAGATATTAATTTATTGAACAGCACATTTTTCATATTCTTTCATCAAGAAACATGACAAGAAGCTTATTATCCTTGAGAAGTTGCCATTTAGTGAGAGTACTGACAGGATTTTACTATTTGGATGCTTTAAGTACCTGACGTTTATTTTATTTGTAGTGTAACACCATATAAAGTTTTAGTTTTCTCAAAGAAAAATGATCTTAATGATAAACATCTTTCAGATGGCAACAAAGGGTCAACTTATAAACAACTATAAAAGTTCATAACATAGTCATTACAAACTTAAGAAGTCTTATGTTGAATTCTATTGAAGGTATCTTTCTTTACTGTGACGAAACTAAGAGTCATAGGCATTCTTATGATAATTACATTCAATTTCCAAAATATATGAGCTCCAATAATTCAGTTTCATCTACACTTCATAGTTTTTTAATTGTTTGTAAAATCAGCACTCATTAAATCTGAAGGATGCAAGAGCACATTGTACAGATTAATGATTGATTCTGCAGATTAGTGAAATGCTGTTCAAAGAATCAAGCCACATCTTAGAAAAAATCTGCTGTACTTGACTTCTGGATGCTCACATGCTCATTGGTGTTAGTGTCTCCTCTGGAAATATTCTGGATGTCAATCAATCAGCTTTTCAACTAGAACAGAATGGAAAAATGTCATCAGGACTTGGAGCTGGTAAAGAACAACAAAACTGTAGGGAGTGATGTAGCAGAGAAAGAGATACGGGGTAAGTTATAAGAGAAGTGGATATGACAAGGAGAAAAAGAAAAGACACCAAAATGGAAATTTTGGAAAGACAGAGGAAAGAAAAAGGGGAACAATGTATCAATAGGTGCAGGGTTTGTATGAATAGGGAAGGAAAATGTACAGAAAAATTAAATTGGATAAAGGAGAAATAGATAATGCATATCAGCGCCAGACTAGCAAACTGATATGGTGATATCAGTGTACAGAAGAACAGAAAACTAAGTGTTGGAGTGACTCAAATAAAGCAGACGTGTGTGGTATTAAATTATGGTATTTCCATGTATGTTTTTACCCAGATTTAAGGCAAAAGTTGAAATAGAGTAGCACTGCGTAGAACAAAAAGGTTTTAAGACCTATATGCTTGGAAATTGTCTGTGTTTGCCATAGCTGTTGATGTGCCTCATGGGAATTTTAATTCTGGGTCCTTAATGTCCTACACTACAGACTGAACTGTAGTTCCCACAGTGCACTGTTGATTTATTATGTTTGAAATTCTGGGGCATTATATAGTCAATGGGAAATGGTGATAGCATGTCTATGAAACAATCTTCCTCAAAAATTCTACAACAACAAATTAAAGTGATAGATATAGCAGCAACTGCTTTCAGATTGAAATTAAGTATTTTGATTCAGGTTAAAGTGAAAGGTTTCTTTTCTATTTTCTCGATGTTGAATTTCTTCAGAATATTAAACCTGCCAACAGTAGACATGTATAAGTAAAATGGGAGATGATTCCTTGGGCCAGTCAGAACTCATTGGAGAGTGAAAGAAAATTCACATATTATATATGTGAGCTTTGGAAAATTGGCATAGAATGGATACTTTTAAAAAAATCTCATTTAAAATAATATCTAAATTTTTAAAAATATTTACCACATGGTTATCACTTTGAAAAACCTTTAGTAGTTGGAAAAGCTTTTTTCGTTACCTCTCGGTCATCAACATGTTCTCTTCACTATTTAATTGTGGACATGAGCTGTACATGAGTCAGCAATGTGCGATCACAGCCCAGAAAGCCAACCACATCCTGGACTGCATCAAAAGAAGGATGGCCAGCAGGTTGAGGGAGGTGATTCTGCCCCAACTCTGCTCTGGTGAGACCCCACCTGGAATATTGCGTCCAGTTCTGGAGCCCTCACCACAGGAAAAACATGGACCTGGTGGAGTGGATCCAGAGGAGTGCCACAAAAATGATCACAGGGATGGAGCACCTCTTCTATGAAGATAGGCTGGGACAGTTGGGGTTGTTCATCCCGGAGAAGAGAAGGCTCTGGGAAGACCTCATTGCAGCCTTTCAGTACTTAAAGGTGGCTTATGAGAAAGATGGGGACAATCTTTTTAGCAGGGCCTGTTGTGATAGAACAAGAGGTAATGTTTTTAAACTAAAAGAGCACAGATTTAGACTAGATATAAAGAAATTTTTTACAATGAGGGTGGTGAAACACTGGAACAGGTTGCCCGAAGAAGTGGTAGGTGTCCCATCCCTGGAAACATGCAAGGTCAGATTGGACAGGGCTCTGAGCAACCTGATCTAGTTGAAGATGTCTCTGCTCATTGCAGAGGGGGTGGATTAGATGACCTCTAAATGTTCCTTCGAACCCAAGCCATTCTATCATTCAACTTGTATCTTTAACCCCAGATAACATTTCGTAATTTATTGATGTCTCCCCACACTAACAGGGTTTTGTCTTATCAGATCCTGATCCTACTGACTTTTTAGTCTTTTCAGAATACCCTTCAATAATGGAAAATTCAGAGCGCCTTTCTTGCATTTTAACATTGAAGATGCCAGTTAGATGAAAATACAAGCCAAATACAGTTTATTGCAAGAGATTTCAGACAATTCCAGTGTAAAAAATGTATTTTAAGCTATATTCTCCCACATTTTTTCTAACGATATCATAGAAATTTTTTAAGTATCTGACTAGTGGTTATTTCTAGTGTTTTGAAATAAAAACATAACAAGAACTGCCAAATATGTCCAGCATGGAATATTTGTAAAGCTTTTTATGGACTGCAAAGCAAAAAACAGACAGCTTAAACAGAACTGGGTAAAATACATTAGCACATTAAAAATATATTAATAATTTTCAAAAAAGAGCGTATGAAGTGATTGGTGAAGGGCACTCATTTTTAGCACAGTAAGTTTTTTTGAAGCACTTTTCCTAATGCAGGCTAAGATGAGATTCTTAAGCAAAACTAGAAAATGAACTGGAAATAACTGTTCCATTTAGGAGATGGATGCGTTACTGCTCTGACATGACTTTTTATTACTGAAAATATTTGATTACCATAAAACCTATTTTTTGTGGTGTTACTGTTTGCTTGTTAGATTGGACATTAAAAATGTCTAGTTTAAACTGATTAACTCAAAATATTTTTAAATGGTTAATATAATTTTCATGGCCACATATCATAACCATGTTTGCAAAATATTTCACAAATATTTTGTAAATATCATGTAACTAATTTTTTGTTGCCATGCACAAATATCTATTTTTCACTTATGTGTGTTTGTTTTTCATAGACCACTCCTTTCTGTGACTAATATTTTGGATGCAAGGTGTTTAATGTTTCACATCAGCGACTACATATTTCAACGGTATGAAATACAGTTGCTGTTTTACGGGAGGGCCGACAAACTCCTGCTTCTGTTTTCACTTTATTTCTACTGTTTCATTTTCTACTTACATTAAGATTTGTGTATAGTCAACATCTTTGAAAATCAAATCGTTGATAGATATACTTAAAACAACTGTGGAGAACTTGCTTCATTGTGCTTATCATTGCAAAGCCTAACTTGTGGACTCCTTGTTGTGTTACAGAAACTGCTTCCCGGTCAGGTGCACTTACATGGTTCATAACAGAATTCATTACTTGAGTTCATACTACCAGGTGAGCCCGGCACACTGAGCCTGAGTTACTTTTGTTTGTACTCCTCTGTGTAGACATAATCAAAATATCACAGTAGGAAATACCTGAGACAGGAATAACTAGCAGCCTAATGATAACATGTACAGTTTACACTCCAAAAGGATGTTTTCAAAACCCTAACCTGCCTGGCAGTGCAGGGCAGATATAATGCCATTTTTTTCCACATGCCCAAACCATCAGATTATTGGATTCTAACATAGCATTTTTCTCCCATTGAATTTCTATACTAGCTACATAATTAAATATTAATCAGGTTAAAAGAAAGTCGAAAGAGAACTTCAGATACACTTTGCCTGGCATTTGTAATATCCAGGAGCTTAAGGATTTCTCCTGGGATTAAGGAGAATAAGGTGCAAGTTCCTGGCTCATAAGACTATATTGATACTAAGAAATTGAGTGCGCTCATGACTGTTCTGTCTCTGACGGTAGTTCCCTCCTGTTAGGATTACGGCCTGGGCTGTGCTGACTTTGGGGAAATTTTGCTAAAGGCCGTTCTAAAAATACGAGTCTTGACAAACGACTTGCAGGGCTCAGGGATGTTCTCTGGAACTCGTTTACAAGTATAGGTGCAGCTAGATCGTTTTCCAGCTGGTGAGATGCAGGTGCCCAATCAAGCCAGAACAGACCTTTCTGCAGCAGTTTGTAGAGCATGCTGAGAACGACTTTGAATGGAGTTAAGCAGACAAGGGAAATAATCTGAGAACTGAGAGCTTGGGATATTTCATACGTACCTGCTGATGGAATGTGAACATTTACAGGGCTAAGGAGAGGCCAGGCTGACATCAGTAAAAATGAGAGCAGAAAGAAGTTCCTGAAGAGACATCGTGATCTTCTTGTGGTTTCAAAATGTACATGCCCATATTAAGAATTTGGATATCATATTTAAATTGCGTATATTTTACTTATTTATTTCCTTTGGTTTACCCAAGCTGAGAGGCCTTTTGGGTACCTTCTAAACTGTTGCTTGAAAAAGAGATAAAGCTGTGCCAACTTCTCTGCCAGCATAGAAGTTGTAGGAAGCACTGAGGCAGTGCTTATCAGTTGCAAACTGGACACTCTTGTATAAATGATGTTTCCAGTTATTAAAATATGAAAACAAGTACATAAGTGTATTGATAACTGTTTTTTTAATATATTGTCAATATAGATTGTTATTATACAAACTGCACTTCATAAATATTTAACTCTGCTCTTATCTTGAAATGTTTTTTGCCAGTTTTAATTTAAAGGCAGAAATTGGGTGCTAGCTGTCCTTTACTACAGATTTCCTGTTGGTTCTTTATCTGGTTTTGAATATCAATGAACAGGAGTTCCAGTTATTCATTAATATTCAAGAGGTGAAAATCTACTTGTTATCTCTTTGATTAATCCAGCCTATTGTGCCTTATAGCATCAATCACAAAACATTCCAGAGGGTAATGAATTACTATGTGACTGCAGGAAACCATAAGGGATATTAAACTAAACTTAATCTCTTTAACTAACAGTATTTTAAAATGAATGCAGAAGACAGAATTTCTCAATACATGGTGGAGTGGAATGCTTTCTTTGGAGTTTCTGACAGATATTCTTGTTACACACTTTCTCTACAAAAGACATAACCATTAAAAATAAAGAATACAGTATAACTTTTCTTTTCCTGCAAAAAAATACCAGGCTCTGACAAAACAGTTTTGAAAAAAGCTAACGTTCAGAAGTTTCACTCAAAAACTTTAGAGTTTAGTTATTGACTTCTTGTGCATATTAAAAATAATGGTTTATTTAAACAATTTATTTTTAGGGAAACAAAAGCCTTAATTAAGAGTAGGATGGGTTCACTTGGTTTCATGTTTTTATATGAAAGCTTTCCCTAGGCAGCATCCATAAGGAAGGTTGTCTCTTGCCCTTTGGTAGTAGCAGGTGTACAGGAGTGAGCTTCCCAAGACCAACTGCAAGTTTCACCCCATAAAGGTGACTGGAGGGTGTAAAACCTATTAATTTTTGAAGAAGGTTATAGAAATTCTAGGCACAGAAACAGACACAAGAAAATCCCTTAAAATGAATTGCCATTTCCAGTCAGTGTTTAAACAGATATGATTTGTATGGATAGTCAGGTCCTTTACCATCCGTTGCCTGAATTATGCCTCCTACTTCTATAAACAAACAAACATACATAGTGGAAAATGGAGCATGGAAAATTTGTTCTGTGAACACATCTGTTCTTTTTCAATGCATCTGCTTAAGAGTTTTTCTCTGCACAAAAAAAGTATACGACTTTCAGTAAGCGTAGAGTGATGTAACAAAGAAGTATAATAGGCTGGAGTGTAATAACTTTCCAGTCATACCAGAAGTAAGGTAATTATTAGATTCCCAGAGTTCATTTTGGTTTAAAATCATACTTCTGCCTCAATAAGTATTGAATAATGAGCCCCAAACCCCCAAGTCTAATTCTACCTTGAGTTTTTAAAAGCTTATTTTTGTGTGGGTGCAGAGTTTAACAGAAATCCTGGACTACTGTGACTTTTTGCTTGAATGAAGGCTACACTGCTGTGTGTGCTGAAGGAGGATTAGAGAAAAGCGGTATTAATAAATTATGAAGCAGTTAAAATAACACTGCAGGCTAGCAGAACAACAAAGTACAAAATCAGCAAGGCAAAGCCTATACATTTTACATCTGTACAGCTCAGAATACGAAATAGGTGTGCGGTGCCTGGGATGCACACCTATGAAAATGAACATTGCTGATTAGCTGTGATCATTGCCAATGCATTTGCTAACATCTCAGGCAGAGGCAGAAAGGTGAGTGCTCTTAGCCCTTAATGAATTCAAAGGGCACTAAAGACAGAATTTTTGGAAGGCTCATTTCATGGGACGGGTGCTAGCATAGGCAAGTCTAGAGGTATGCCCACAGTATCCCTATCCTTTTAAGTTTTAAAGTAACAGATGGGAAAGTTGAGCAAAACAAAAGGGACATTTCTGAAGTTCAAAGTGTGTTTGGGTCTATTTCTGGAAAGAACTGTTTCCAAAACAGTGTTTCAAAATTGGTTCTAACTCTAATGTATACACATCTTATCCTGTAACTCCATATATTTGCTAACTGAGAAGTGAGAAAATTAAAACTATTTGAAATGTTCCACCTAGGCAATAATAGCATACATTTTATTAAAGTATTGAGCACCAGAGTAGCGAATCAAACAAACACCTATACATGGAAATACCACAGGGGAAAACATAAGTTGTTCTACAAGCCTTTATATGGTATAGATTTCTGTTATGTGGTGAAGAGAAAACACTAGAGAGGGATAAAGTGGTACGGAGCCATGTGTTAACCTCTTCTCTGTTTCTGTCAAGAAAGAAACTAAGAGTTGGTGGCTATGACAGATTACTGGCTTCTGCCAGAGAAAATTTAATGGAATAAACAGAGGGGGTTTTGTGTAAACCAGAAAAAAACAGGCAGGCTTTACAATGTTCATGTTCTTGCGGACACAGATCTGGTTGTCGTGTTGCCTTTAACTGCTGTGAAAAGCAGAACATGCCTGAAAGAGCCCTTCAACCACACCAGCCCTCTGCACCAGCTGAATTACAAAGCTGAGCTTGATGCACAGAATTACTCTTCACTTTTCAGTCCCCCTGCATGTGGCTTTTGAACAGGAGTCAATATGTTTTAGAGATCCAGAAGGGAACAAAGGAGGTCAGCTGGGAGCCTTGGTTTAGTGTTAATGGCAGCACTTAGCCACTACTAAAATTATAAAATCACTTTAAGTAGGTGTATTGGGTTTACATGCTTTTTCTACTAGATGATGGTACAAGGCCCAGCTGTGTGAATTACTTGATATCAACTGTAAAATTATAGTAAATAATAAATAATGTAAGTATAGTAAGTAAACAAGTAATACGACATACAATTAAATAATGATAAAATCAAATGTAAAGAAGATTTTTTTTTTTAAAGTGTTAATGCATAATTAATGTGCGAATCTCCCTGTCTTGGATTATTAGCAGAGTTCTGTCACGGTGAGGCAGAAGCCAGAGGCAGGGACAGAGGCTGTGTTATGGAACCAATATGATATATTACAAATGGATACTGGATGCCAGTCCAGTTTTGGAAAGAAAAACAATTATGGCTTCTCTACTGAGGTTTAGAAGTCTTTTCAGATAACATTACACATGTGTCTATGACATGTGATATTTGTTTTGCTGCAGAAATTAAAATTGAGATGAACTTGCAAAGGATTCCTTTCAAAGTATTGTGTTTATTTGTCTTTCTGGAAGGGTTAGTAACCCTTGTTTCTTCTTCCTTCTTCCTCACATCAAATTTCAAGCAGTTCAGCTATTCTCTGAACAGTAACTGAAGTAAAATTTAGGGAATAATAGGTGTAAAATTGTGCCGCCTTAATGATGCCAATAAAATCCTAAAATCCCCTAGCATTTTAACCAGACGTCTATAGTATCTATTTGTATGTACTTTACTGTATAGGACAGTTTTGCACATCATCAGCTTTGTCCTTGTTAGGATTATAGTAATTTAATTGCTTTGTTAAACTGATATTTTACCTTTTCACATTATATTAATTTGAATGGCTTATAGAGATTCAGTAAATGTGTTTATGAAACACTTAGTATGGGTCTCTGGGCAGCAGGAATCTGCTTTAATCTGCAGATTAAATCCGCTATACTTTTTCTGAAGATTCATCAGAAACAGTTTGTAATTTGTGGCTGATGATGCAAGGTCAACACTGTAACTAGAACTGTTAAGACAAAAATTGAGTCAGGCCCTTTTCCGCAGAACAGTGCAATTCTGTCAAGATCAAAACACTTCATAAAATTGATTTTGATTTTGTCAGTATGTCCTTTGAAGGCAGGGGGAATAAGGGGAAGAAGGGAGTTCTGAAAATGTTGAAATACACTATTTTTATATTTTATACATGAAATGCATTAATAGTTCCTTTTGAAATTACCTATCATTTCCTGTATTTCTTTTGCATTATCTATTATAATATAAAGTGCACTCAAAATGGAGAAGGAATGCTTAGATGTAAAACTATATTTTTGGTAGATACTCATTTTATGAAGAGTTAGGTTGCTTTTTTTAAGAAAAATGCATTTAAAAATCTGGAAATCCACCATGAATTGATTTTCTGCTGTCCCCTTTTAGCTCTAACTCGTATATATAGTTGTATCCATATTGTGAAAGTACATTCGAATGATAGAAGTTGTATTTTTGTGTATGTTTATTTTTAAGATTGAACCTCTAATAGAACAAGAATAAAAACTGTCATTATGGAACATTAAGGGGTGAAAGACCCTGAAATCCATCACTTTCCACAAAATACATTTCAACTTTGAAACTCAAGACCTTGTATATCTTCTATTATTGCTTTCTGTCAAATGAGTTAATAGACTGATCCTTATATTGTTCCATGTTACATGTGAACACACATTCTAAAACACCTTCAGTGCTATAGAATTATTTTTTAAAATTTATTTAAATGCATTTAATTTTTTACATAAATGTATTTTAAATAAATGTAAACAAAAGTACATAAATAAATGTAAATAAATCTAATAAATAAATGTACACAATGTAAAACATGCAATTTCCCTCTCAAAATTTAGTGGATTCTGGTTTTGCTACCAGATGGGTGCATCTACATTAGCTTTTTAGTTTGTACCACTGAGTATTTTTCAAGCAATTTTCCCAAATGTTTCCATGCTCACATTTGGTTTTCATCATGGAGGGGTGTCAGAGACCACAAACTGGATTACTTTCAGATGAAATTAAGCTGGAAAATACATGCCAAGAGTAAATTTCATGCAATGACCAGCGGACATTCAGTCTTTTGGACTAGGATCGAGAGAGTCAAAAACACCCCCTCCGAAATGCAAATATTGTGGATGTTGACTACTCAGCATCAACTCCATTGATCCACATATCTGCTCCTACTCCTAATTGCTATTAAGTTACTTAACGTAGGCGTACCCATAGGCATCATGACAATGAATTCCTTTTGTAAACCAGTTCTATGCCATTTTAGAAGTACTATAGCTGGGATTTTAATTTTTCCTGAGCTATTTTTGTTCCTCTTCCCAAACATTTCTGCTCTGATTGTTAGGAAATTTTCTTCCCCCAATTTTATGACTGCGTGCTGTCATGATCAGTTGATTTCCATTTGTTGATGTACTAATATAGTTTACACAGGTCTTCTCTTTCCCTGAGGTATAACCTTTAACTTAGGGATGAGGACTGTCACGTTCTCTTTCAGTCATCTTTTTGTTAGATTATACTAGCCAAGCTGTTCCATACATGTATACATATTTTTATTTAAATTGAAGCAAAGATCAGTAGGATCTGAACAATTACTGCATTTTTAAACATTTCATTAAATAAACCATTATATCTTCCATTATATCTCTGTAATCATGACAACATAGAGATGAAAAGTACCTTTCATTTTCTTATTCTTTGTTGCCATGGTTATAGTTTTAACCGCCACTCTAAATTACTGCAGTACTTCATTAGATTGTTCAATTTTTATTAGATTTTATTAAAATTTTCATAATAACTGGTCTTTAAAGCCAAGTGAAAAATCATTGTGTATTTTAAGATTTAAGTCTCTGTAAAAGAAAATATATTTTTAAATACAATTGGGAAGGTGAAATCTATGATTCTCTTAAAACTGGCATAATCTGGGGAGGGAGGGATGGACAACTCCAAGATTATGTGTATATTAAAATCTAGTGCTAAGAAACACAAGAAAAAAAGACTCCTTGAACTTGCTTCTATTTCATAACTGTTGTTTTCAGCATGTACTTTCTCTGTCCCTTAAAATATTTAAGATTTCTCAGAAATATTAAAAACAAAAATTCAAACTGTTCTTAAACAGAGATTCGAAGATTAAGCAGTCTTATTGAAGCAGAAGAAGAAAAAAGGCCTCTTGTTCTTCTAAAACCCTTTTTAATTCATACAAGTGCTTTGTTGTTGTGCTGTAAATGTTGTTGCTAAACGCAGTGTTTGACTTTCTCACTTTATGAAAATCCTGAGGCCGTTGCAGAGTCTCCAAAGCACTGAAATGTCTCTTGTATTTTGTGAACAGGAGTTTGAGGCTCTTGGTATCACAGTATGAACTGCTTACTTACACGTTTTATTCTGAGATTCAGATCAGTATGGGACAGATTGAGCTTAAAAATTTTCTTCTTTCCCTTCAAAGAATATAAGGCCCAGAGACACCAACCAGACTTTTCTCTGGTAAGTGCCTCAGGAACATGCAGCTCTGCCCCTGCGTGTGCCCAGAACGGCCTCCTCCGTGACAGAACTGAGTAGTTTAACACTTGCCACGTGCTATTCCCGACTGGATTTTCATTGTTTCCTGCTTTGCTCTCCTGCAGAGCACACAGCCCACAGCTACAGCTGGGAGCTCCTCAAAAGATGCAGAATGTTATTTTTTTCTTGAGCATGATGTTCAGGGTACTGACTCAGGAGAGGGGAATGTTAGCTCTGGTCCCTCTTCCAAAGGAAGTAACATATCTTCCCACTACAAAGAAAATAAATACTCTTTAGAGCAGGACTGGAATGCTGGTCTCCCAATTGCTAAGTCAATACCCTTGTCACTGAGCTATATGTATGCTCCTTCCTGCTTGATCTCCTTCAGGCTCAAAGAATCCTAGATTCATTACGATGCAGTGATAAAGATATCATTCCTATTTCAGAATAACGTATAATTTCAAGGATGAAGCTAAAATATTATTCTAGAAAAAATATAGGTTCACCTACTTTAGTCCCTATGATCTAAAACCAGAATGCTAATAAAGTAACACTAAATATGTTATTTCTACAGTACTCCAACACCTTAGAAGATGGTATTGGAATGCTTTGAACAGCTAGTATTGATAATGTTGGCAAGAGTATGCCAATGAGAAAAAATACAGGGTACATTTGATTCTACAGTGCTATGAAAATGACCTGCATTTGTCCACCAAACGTACATTTCAGTAAGACATAAGAAGGGAGCCGAATTCCTTTATCTGAATGTCTCAGGAGTGCTTAATGTTCTTGCCTATGCATCGTACCCTAGTCTACTTTGGGAGTAGCTGTAGGCAGCCCTGCTTCCTGTCCTTCCTAACCCTTTCATATGTGCTGGGCCATGACAGCATTTGTATGTTCAGGAGTTCAGCAAAGGAAAAATATTTTGCTATTCTGCCTTACCATCTCTGTTCCACTTACAGCATGGCCCTGCTGCTGAATAGTTTGACAATAGCATGTACAGTTGAAATTAATGACAAGAGGGATCTTTTTATTTGTAAATAGTTGTGATGGTTCTTTTCTAGAATTTTTAAATAAAGGAATGAATATATGCAGCTCACACATTACTTTGCCTATCATAATCGTTTTGAACTGTAGTCATTTTGATATCAATAACCCCTCCCCAAATCAATAAGCTTATTAACTGTCCCTATAGTAAAGCAGATTCACACATGTGGGAGGGAATGTGCCTCCAGCTACAGCATTTATATGCCAGCACCAGACGTTACCATCCACCTGTCCTCTGAAATACTGCAGAAGGAGCCCAGACCACAGGAGAGAGGCTGCAAATATTTTGGAGTAAATTTTACCTACCTGGATGCAGTAGCCTCCTGCTGCTGGAGCTGGCATCTGTCTCTCCACTTGAATTACTAGTTCTAGATAAATTCTGAAAGGGCTTTGTGGCCTCAGGTGACTTTTCTCGTACCCTGAAAGATTACTGTGGTCCCATACAAGGTAAGAATCTAAAAAAGCTGTTTTAAAGTTGTCCTTTCTACTTTCCTTAAGGTTTGCATCAGAAGTAGTTACAACTACTTTTTAAAATGAGAAACTGGAAGTCTTTCACAGGACACACCTGGGAAAGTCTTAGGCATTATGGCTAGCGGTAAAAGCCTTCTCAGCATCTCTTCAGTGTTCATTTTCTCAGATGTTTTTCTATCTGCTTTTAACAACTAGCTCATCATGATGAACCACAGCTTGATCTGCAATGCCTATATTTGTTACGCTATTTTGTGCATTAAATGAATATGGGCTACAAGTCTTTACCCCAGAGTACATCTTGAGTAGTTTACTTAATGTGATTTGCTTCTAATATGCACTCTTATGTTTGCTTGTAGCCTTTTACTTTCACATTTAAAAATGATCACAGCCTAAACCAGGAGAGCTGAAAACCACATGATTATTCTCTTTCAAATGCAGAGCCATCAGAGTCCTCTCCTGCAGAGGGCTGATAAGTGCCTGAAATTTTTCAAATATGGTAGAAATTGTGGCCTTTCCCCTTTAGCCTTGATTGGGGTTGGGATTTAACACATGCTGCCTCCATATTTTCTGTGATTAGATTGTCCTTGGGCAAGTGCATCCAGCATGTGCTAGACAGGTCAGTGATCAGTCTTCCACAGGGAAAAGAACAAAACTAGGACATATTCATAATTCATTGTGATCAGACATTTAAGAGTACTCTAGAGATATCTGCTGGTTGTGGGCATTTATTCTACAGTATTATTATTATTATTATTATTTTTTACTATTTGCTCTTCACATCGGTCATTACCATATGCTTTGGTTATTTTAAGGCATTAGTATTTCCTGACTTTGTATACACAGGCCAGATTTTAATTTTCACCATGTTTGCCTGTAGAAATATTTTGTTCTTTCAAGGAGTGTTCTCAGGGCTATGAACATATTCTCTATTTAAAAATAAATAAATCAGGCCAAGACATGATCTTGAACTTAATAAGAACTGCTGAACATTAACATCATAAGACACTTTTCTGCAAGATTTTAACTGCTTTTTCTGCATTGCAGTAATGTAAATATACAGGAGTATGTTGCTATATAAAAATTTACAATGCACCATTCACTGTTATAGAAAAACGGTCACTTATTTTTTCTAACTTTTCTACCCCGAAGCTGTGTTTAAAGATCTTAAAATTATATTCTCAACTTGCAGGTTCATATGCATAGCTGAACACTGAAATGTGAAATTTGCCTTTCTGCAAATTCTGTGATTCCTATGCAACACAAATCCTACTTAAACTCAGCTTCAGAAAACTTAACTTTTCACAGAATCACAGAATAGTTGAGGCTGGAAGAAACCTCTAGAGACCATCTAATCCAATCCCCTTCTACAAAATGGGGTTAACTAAAGCAGGTTGATTCAGGTTGCGTCCAGTTGGATTTTTAGTATCTCCAAGGACGGAGACTCCACAACCTCTCTGTGCAATGTTTCAATGCTCAGCCACCCTCACAATAAATAGGCTTTTTAGTATGTTTTAACAGAATTTCCTGTATTTCGGTTTATGCCCATTGCGTCCTCTTCTAGCACTGGATACCACTGAGAACAGTCTGGTTCCATCTCCTTTACTGCCTGCTGTGGTGGGTTGGCCTTGGCTGGCTGCCAGGTGCCCATGAAGCCACTCTATCAGTCCCCCTCCTCAAAAGGACAGGAGGAGAAAATATGATGAAAAAACTCATGGGTCGAGATAAGGACAGGGAGATCACTCAGCAATTACTGTCACAGGCAAAACAGTCTTGGGAAAAGTAATTTAATTTATTACCAATCAAATCAGAGTGGGGCAATGAGAAATAAGACCAAATCTAAAAACAGCTTTCCCCCGCCCCTCCCTTCTTCCTAGACTCATCTTCACTCAGGACTTCCCTACCTCCTCTGGGCTGTGCATTGGGAATGGGAAATGGGTGTTGCAGTAGGTCCATAACACTTTGTCTCTGCCACTTCTTCCTCCTCACTCTCTTCCTTGTTCCAGTGTGAGATGCCTTACACAGGATACAGTCCTTCATGAGCTTCTCTAATGTGAGACCTTCTTGCGGGCTGCAGTTCTTCACAAAGTGCTCCAGCATGGGCCCTTTCCACAGAGTGCAGTCCTTCAGGAGTGGACTGCTCCAGCATGGATCCCCCACGGAGTCACAGGTCCTGCCAGAAAACCTGATCTGGCATAGGCTTCTCTCCACAGGCCACGGTTCCTGCCAGGAGCCTCCTCCAGCATGCGCTTTCCAAGGGGTCACAGCTTCCTTCAAGGTATATCCACCTGCTCTGGTGTGGGGTCCTCCATGGGCTGCAGGGGGACAACCTGCATAACCACGGTCTTCTCCACAGGCTGCAGGGGAATCTCTGCTCCAGCACCTGGAGTACCTCATAGAAGCATAGAATTGTTTAGGTTGGAAAACATCTTTAAGATCATCTCGTCCAACCATTGACCCTACTCTACCAGGTCTGCCACTAAACCATGTCCCTAAGCACCACATCTACATGACTTTTAAACACATCTAGGGATGGTGACTCAAACACCTCCCTGGGCAGCCTCTTCCAATGTTTGATAACTTTTTCAGCAAAAATTTTTTTCCTTATGTCCAGCCTAAACCTCCCCTGGCACAACTTGAACCCATTTCCTCTTGTCCTATTGCTAGTTACTTGAGAGATGAGATCAGCTCCCATCTCACTACAACAACCTCCTTTCAGGTAGTTGTAGAGAGCAAGAAGGTCTCCCCTCAGCCTTCTCTTCTCCAAACTAATCAATCCCAATTCCCTCAGCTGCTCCGCATAAGGCATGTTTTCCAGACCCCTCACCGGCTTTGTTGCCCTTCTCTGGACACGCTCCAGCACCTCAATGTCCCTCCTAGACTGTGGCGTCCAAAACTGAACACAGGACTCAAGCTGCGGCCTCACCAGTGCTGAGTACAGGGGCACGATCACTTCCCTACTCCTGCTGGCCACACTGTTCTTGATACAGGTCAAGATGCCATTGGCCTTCTTGGCTACCTGGGTGCACTGCTGGCTCATATTCAGCCGGCTGTCCACCAGGACCCCCAGATCCTTTTCTGTCGGGCAGCTTTCCAGCCACTCCTCCCCAAGTCTGTAGCGTTGCCTGGGGTTGTTGTGACCGAAGTGCAGGAGCCGGCACTTGCCCTTGTTAAACCTCATGCAGCTGGCTTCAGCCCATCGATCCAGTCTGTCCAGATCTCTCTGCAGAGCCTTCCTACCCTCAAGAAGATCAACACTGCCTCTTAATTTGGTGTCATCTGCAAACTTACTGAGGGTGCACTCAATCCCCTCATCCAGATCATCAATAAAGATATTAAACAAGGCTGGCCCCAAAACTGAGCCCTGAGGAACACTGCTTGAGACCTGCTGCCAACTGGATTTAACACCGTTCACCACAACTCTCTGGGCTCGGCCATCCAGACAGTTTTTAACCCAGCGAAGAGTACACCTGTCTAAGCCATGGGCTGCCAGCTTCTCTAGCAGAATGCTGTGGTAGACTGTGTTGAAGGCCTTACTAAAGTCCAAGTAGACAACATCCACAGCCTTTCCTTTATCCACCAGGTGGGTCACCTTGTCGTAAAAGGAGATCAGGTTGATCAAACAGGACCTGTCTTTCATGAACCCATGCTGGCTGGGCCTGATCCCCTGGTTGTCCTTCACAAGCCGCATGAGTGCACTCAGGATGATCCGTTCCATGATCTTTCCTGGTACTGAGGTCAGGCTGACAGGCCTATAGTTGCCTGGATCCTCGTTCCAGCCCTTCTTGTAGATGGGTGTCACATTGGCAAGCCTCCAGTCATCTGGGACCTCCCCCGTTGACCAGGACCACTGATAAATGATGGAGAGTGGCTTGGCAAGCTCCTCCGCCAGCTCCTTCAGCGCTCTCGGGTGGATCCCATCTGGGCCCATAGACTTGTGGTGTCCTCCCCCTCCTTCTTCACTGACCTTTATGTCTGCATAGTTTCTCTCCCATATCCTGACTCCTCTCTCCCAACTGCTGTTGCACAGCATTTTTTTACCTTTTCTTAAGTATTTTATCACAGAGGTGCTACCAACATCACTGATTGGCTCAGCTTTGGCTGCTAGTGTGTTGGTCTTGGAGCCAGCTAGAACTGGCTCTGTCCAGCATGGGGCAGCTTCTGGCATCTTCTCACAGAAACCACCCCTGCAGCCCCTCCGCTACTAAACCTTCGCCACATAAACCCAATACACCTACTTCATGTATTAATATAAACATTGATCAAATCCTCCTGAACCTTTTCTGCTTAAAGTTGATCAACTCCAGCTCTCTCAGCCTCCCCTTGTATGCCAGTTTCTCCAGTCCCTTAATCATCTTCATGGTCCTTCACTGGATTCACCCCAATGTGTTCCTGTCTCTCTTGGACTGGGGAGTCCAGTACTGGACACAGCACTGCAGGGCTGTCTCACCAGGACTGAGCAAAGGGGAAGGATCACTTCCTTTGACTTTCTGGCTGTGCTCTTCCTAATACAGTCCAGGCAGCTGTTGGCCGCCTTAACTTCAAGGGCACGTTGGTGGCTCATGTTCAACTTGGTGACCACCAGGACCCCCAGATGCTTCTCTGCCAAGCTGCTTTTGAACCTTCAACCCCTAGCATATCTGAGTGCATGAGGCTGTTCTTTCCCAGGTGTAAAATATTGCAATTCCCTTTGTAAAATTTCCTGAGATCCTAGTCAACCCATTTCTGCAGTCTGTCTAGGTCTCTCTGAATGACAGCACAAGTAATTGATGTATCAACCACCCCTCCCAGTTTTGTATTAACTGCAAACTTGCTGAGGGTGCACTCTTTCCCATCATCCAGGTCATTAATGAAAACATTAAATAGTACTGGCCCCTGTATTGATCTCTAGTGTTACACCTTTTTTTATCCTTAACACGTTTGGAAATTATTTCAAGGAGGATTTTCTCCACTACCTTCCCAGCTCTCAAGATTAGGCAGACCAATGTGCAATTCCCTGGCTCTTTATTGTCTTTCTTGCAGGTAGAAGTGACATTTGCTTTCTTCCAGTCCTCAGCAACCTCCTTTGGTCACCATGATCTTTCAAAAGTAATAGAGAGAGTCCTCTGACACTGATCAGCTCCCTCTGCACTTGTGGGTGCATCCCATCAGGTCCCATGCACTTGTATATGTCCAGTTTGTTTACATGTTCCCTAATCTGATCCTCCTTTACTGAGGAGAAGTCTTCCTTGCTCCAAAATTTCCCACTGCTCTCAGGGACCTGGCATTACTTCTCAGGGAAGTCTGCTGCATCCCTGGGGCCTGGGTTAAAGATATAAAGAGAAAGATTCCTTCCCTGGTATGCCCTTCAGATTACTACCTGTTACTGATTTTTTCAGACACGCAGCGATGAACTGACAACAAGAAAACTGAGGGCGATCAAGAGAGACTTCCAGGCCTTGGGACAACTGGTTAAGAGATCAGGAGCACAAATAGAGTTCTCCTCTATCATTCCAGTTGCATGGAAGCACAAGGGAAGAAACAGGAAGAGCCAGCAGACCAATATCTAGCTCTGAGCCTGGTGTCAGTGGGAGGACTTTGGGTTTTTTGATCACGGGTTGGTTTACACAACACCAGTCCTGTTGGCAACTGACAGGGTAGACCTGTCTCAAAGGGGAAAAAGGTCCTTGGTGCAGGATTTGGCAGGTCTTATTGAAAGGGTTTTAAACTGGATTTGAAGGGAGAAGGGGATGAAACCAGGTTCTTTAGAGGTAAGCTTGGGGGTGGTCTGCCAATGCCTGTGGCACAGTATCCTAGTAAGGTCCCTTGGTCTGCTGACTCAGTGAAGGTAGGGGATGGAGATTCATGCAGCTGCAAAGATGTGAGGGTCATTGATGGGTTAGAAATTTCGTCTGCGCCTGGGAATGATTAGGTAGGAATTAGGGTTTTTCCCAGCAAAAAGGTGGTGGGACCAATAGCCCAACTGAAATGCTTCTACACTAACACACGCAGCAGCCATTGTGCAGCAGGAAAACTATGATGTAGTCGCCATCATGGAAATGTGGACTTTGGTCTTTTCAGGAGCCCGGTTGACAGAATCCCTTGGGAGGCAGTCCTGAAGGGCAAAGGAGTCCAGGAAGGATGGACCTTTTCCAAGAAGGAAGTCTTAAAGGTGCAGAAGCAGGCCATTGCTATGTGCCGAAAAACGAGCCGTTGGGGGAAAAAGGCTGGCCTGGATGAACAGAGAGCTATGGTTGCAACTCAGGGAAAAAAGGAAAATTTATGGCCTTTGGAAGAAGGGGCAGGCCACTCATGAGGACTACAAAGATGTTGTGAGGCTATGTAGGGAGAAAATTAGGAGGGCCCAAGCCCAATTTAGCTTCTGATGTTAAGGACAAAAAAAAAAGTTTCTATAAATACATTAGCAATAAAAGGAGGACTAAGGATAATCTCCACCCTTTAGTAGATGGGGCTGGAAACA
>VFFE01007668.1:100228-139546 GCA_008921705.1 Burhinus oedicnemus
CTCTTATTCAGCCAGCTGGCAACCAATACCCCCAGATCCTTTTCTGCCAGGCAGCTATGCAGCTGCTCTTCCCCAGACCTGTAGTGCTGCATGGGATTGTTGTGACCCAAGTGCAGGACCTAGTACTTGGCCTTGCTGAACCTCATACCATTGGCCTCGGCCTATAAATCCAGCCTGTCCAGATTCCACTTTAGGGCCATCTTGCTCTCAAACAGGTTGACACTCCCAACTAAATTGGTGTTGTCTGCAAACTTACTGAGGATGCACTCAATCCCCTCATCCAGGTCATTGGTAAAGATATTAAACAGAACTAACCCTAATAGCAAGCCCTGGGGAACACCACTTGTGACAGGCCACCACTGGATTTAGCTCCATTCACCACCACAGCAGTCCTGGCTAACCAGGGACATCCCAGTTGACTGCAGGTTAGCAAATGTGATGCCCATTCACAAGGGCCTCAAGGAGGATCCGGGAATTACAGGCCTGTCAGTCTGACCTTAGTGCCAGCAAAGGTTGTAGAGCAGATCATCCTGAAAGGAGGTTGTAGCAAGGTCGGGGTCGATCTCTTCTCCAAAGTAATAAGTGATAGGACAAGAGGAAATGACCTGAAGTTACACCAGGGGAGGTTTAGATTGGATATTAGGAAAAATTTCTTCACAGAGTTATCAAACATTGGAACAGGCTGACCAGGGAACTGGCGGAATCGATATCCCTGGAGGAGTTTAAAAGATGTGCAGATATGGCTCTTAGGGACATGGTTTACCGGTGGACTTGGCAGTACTAGGTTAACAGTTTGACTTGATGATCTTAAAGGTCCCTTCCAACCTAGACGATTCTATGATTCTATGATTACTGAGGACAAATCTTACCAGTAAAGACCAAGGTGGAGAATGCACTGAGTATCTCAGCCTTCTTCATGGTCTTTGTCACCAGGTCTCCTGCCTATTCAGCAGTGGACCCTCATTTTCCCTCATCTTTTTGCTGCTAATATACCTGTACAAGCCCTTCTTGTTGCCCTTCACATCCCTCACCAGATTTAACTCAAAATGGATTTGTCTTTCCTCATATCAGGACGGGACCACCTTTAGCTCTTTTGTGGATTACAAAGCATGTCTTGTCCACATCCCCCAGTACTCTTCGGTTTCCAACCTGGGCCACCTCTTCCTCACTTGACTGGGGGTAGCCATGTCCTTTCTTCATCATTCCTAGTTAAAAAAATTGCATGGACTTTATGTTGGCCAAACTAATCTCGGGATCCATGTGCCTTGGATTTAACACTTATAATACTCATTCATTTCAACTTGAAGCATCGGGCAAGAGTGCAGTTATTTTCTGGTTAAAACTTTGAAAGCCATTGTCTGATTGATTTGGTCTTCAAAATGTTGAAGACTGATGTCTGATTAAAATTTTGAAGACCACTGCATTATGACTTTTTTTTCTATTCAAAAAAGTACTATTCAGAATCTATTTAACAAGGTGGAAATTTTAAAATGTTGAAGACTTTTAAAAATAGATGTTCAAAAATGTACATCTCTCTTTAAACATTAAACATTAAAATTGAAGCCTGTGTCAGTCCTTTTTCTGATCTGTGAAGTCATGAGCCATCTGGTAAAGAGAATGATCTTTTAATTACATTTGAGTTGTTTTCTTCACAATTATAAAGAACAGTTCAGAATATTTCAGGGAGTGCTTTTCATAAAGACTTTGCATTGTCATGAAGTCCAAAATTTTCCCTGTTCATCCTGCTCTCCAGCCTGGATTTCTGGACTGGGTTTTGAATCAGAGACATTCAGTTTTCCAGTAGTCTGCTAATAGTGACTCCTCTTCCTTTCTGAAATCTTTTTTCTTCCATGGACAACTTGCAGTTTGTTATCTACCTTGTAATGAATTTCAGTTTGTTCTTCAGCATACACAATAAACTAATCCTTAATGTTTTTCTTCTGTTCAGGTGTCCTATCTTAAGTATTAAAATCAGATTTAGTGAAAGTGAGTAATATAGCTATTGAAGCCCAGTAGTTCAACCAGGTACAAACATTTTATAATCATATTACTGCACCAATTCATAACATGTTTTTAGATGTTTTCACCTTCATGTGTGTTCCTTGCTGGGTCTACTGTTATAGCTAATAACTGTAGTCCATCATTTACATACTTTATGTTTAGTTTGTCTTCCCAAAGCAGAACGCAGAAATACTGATAAATATAGGTTTGCTCACAGTTTTTGAAGATACATAGTTTTTGTTAAATTATGTCTTCAGTTCAAGAGCTACATCATTTAGCTCTGCATTGCTTCCTTTTAAGCCATGAGGAACAATCCTATTTTATACAGAGTAATCAACAGTACAACTAATAGAATCATAGAATCATATAATGGTTTGGGTCAGAAGAGACCTTTAAAGATCATCTAGTTCAAGCCCCTGTCATGGGCAGGGACAAGTACCACTAGATCTGGTTGCTCAAAGCCCCATCCAACCTGATCTTTAACACTGAATATATCGTTTATATGTCAGTAATAGCAGCATATGTTATGTGAGCTTGTCAATATTGAGCAATTCTTTTTCTATTTAAAATGCAAGGTATTTTGTAAATATTTCTACAGTGGGGGAAAGGAAACTCAGTATTAAATATACTCAAAGAGTTTGCTACTCAAAGTTGCTGTGTAAGGAAATTTTTTTGTGTGTACAGACAATAGACTTTCTCTTGCAACTACCATCATTTTCCCCAGCTTCTGATTACTTGCAAAACAATAAATATTTGGTCAGAAGTTAATTGTTTCTGTTCAAACATTTGACATATTCCTCATTACTTTTAGGGCATGTGAGCTTTTCAACCAGCTACAGTTTCAATTAAGACTGATGAAATCATTAGATGTGTTGTAAACATTCAGTTTATCCATATAGAGTTTGCCAACATCTTGAAGGTCTTCTGTTAGGTTCATTCACTGTTTAATTATTTGTTATTGATACTGAATAACAGTATGATCGTTGTCATTTGTCACTACACTCTACTGCAGACACAGGTTTTTCATTGCATGGCTGGTCATTCCAAGAAGATTTCAATTAAGTGAACAGGAGAGATAATAACATCTCATGAAAGTCTGCAGTTTCCTTGTGAAATAAAACCACTATTTTCCTATGATTCATCAAGAATAGCAACAAATATCATAACAGATGAGCAAATACTGTACTTTCCTATACTCAAATTTAACTTGCTTTTCCTGATAATTATGGCTCCTAACCAAACAAACCAAGTTATGTTTTGAGGATCAGAATTGTCACTTCTTGCTGCTGAAGTATCTCTAAAATAAAGCTCACAAGACACAAGATAGTTGTCTTGGTTAAAGAGTATGTGGAAGTGACATGCGAAAGTACCTTCACGAGTTTGAATTCTGTGATTCAATTGCAGTCTTGTTACATTTTGTATTCTAACGACTTGCCTGAGAAAGTAGATAATGTGTGATATCATCTTTGATTAGCTCATTAGGACTGAAGCCATGGAAAAATACTACTACATGATGGTAATTGTGCTGGTAATTTATAAGCCATCTATATCCTCACCTTCTGTGAGGATATATAATCCTTCACCTATCTGTGAAGTATTCCCTGTGACTTCTCAAGGGGTAAAGCCTAGTCCTCTTAACTACCTTTAATTGCAAGCAACATACACCTTTTCGGATGAAATCCGCAGTGAGGACCACAGCAAAACTTGTAGTTGAGTATTTTTAACTAGATTTTTTAATGGAGGGATAACTTTTGTTTTAATCTATTTTTATCCTTTTATTATAGGAATAAGTAAAACATATACATACAGCACACAAGGGTGTAAGTATAGAGCACGCTAAGTAGGCAAAGCTTCTTCTTAGTGGCTGATGTATATGCCTTTCCTCTCATGTGTACACCTTTCCTCACACATAGACTGTTGGTTTAGTTATACATGCCATCTATACCATAAACTCTACTTTAAAACTTACCCTCTTCTTAACTGGAAGCAGAGAGAGGCACGAAAAGGTGGGGATTTTCAATCCATGATAGTAGCCACCTTTGTATCTCTGATCCTTTTCCCTACAAACAGAGAAGATGAGGTATAGATCGCCTTTCTGTAGTTGCTTCCTTGTTCCATTTCCATCTTTCCCTCTAAATTGAAAAATACCTTTTGATGAAAGAACTTTTCTTTACAAATGTGGCTTGTTCTTTTTCAGGGAAGAAATGTGTATAAAGCCATTCAGGTTGAATGTTAATAGAAAACAATTAAGCTGCCTTCTTGGTCAATTTCTGTACTTTTTGGCTTTCTACACAAATGTGCTTGCAGTTCTTTTCAGCTGAAGCTTCTAATGCCTAGACCCCTGAGCAACTTTTCATCACAACTCTAAAACTGTGTGACAGCAGTGGAAATTGCCTTGATAATGCTCATTTACTTGGTCACAAAGGTGTTGTGAGGCTTAAATAATTAATACTTACAAAACACTTCAAAATCTTTAGTTTAAATGACGAGGTGGCAGCTCTTAAAATCTGGGACATGTTTTGAAATCTTAGAGAATATTACCTAACACATAGAGAATTGCTTATGTATTATTTGAGACTACTTCAGATAATGAGGTGTTTTTACCTAGTTATAGAAATCCTATTAAATGCAAAATAGTAACAACAGGTCTGGCTGGATGCAGGTGGTGAGAGAATTTTGTACATGAAGGACTCTGAAACACGTACTCAGCAGCAGTGAGACCTAAATGGGCTACTTTTGTTCCCTCAGAATGACTCATAACCTCATCTGAAACACATTTGCTGCGGTGATCTGGGGTTGCTTATTACTGGGAGAGCTCAGTGTGAAAAGATTAAATCATTGTGTGCCACAGTAGCCTGTTTGTACAAGTTAAAACTGCTGTGACTCACAATAGGAAGCAGGGTATATTAGTCTGGGCAGAACTATGTTAATGTACTCCTTCTGCTGTACTCAGAGCAGTAGGAAGATGTTTGGTAGTAAGGGGAGTTGCACCTCCTTCTTTCTCCTCTCCCCTCACTGAAATTCTTCTAGCTCTTTAGGGACTTTTCCTAGCTACTTCCAGGGATCTGTTATTTCTGTTGGCTGTGTGTCAGTAGCAGCTGACAGCACTCAGGCTTTTTTGTTCTCATTTTGATGATGTTGTTCTTCCCAAACTCTACTGCACTGATGATGATGATACAGATTTCAAGAGCTAGGCTGGTTATCTTTACACTATACATTGTAGGCACCAATGTAGACATCAGTGTAGAGAAGATTCACCTCACTTAGCTTCAGATTGTGTGCATCTGAAATTGTTAACTCTCCTTACAGTCAGTGCAGAGAAAGGCATGGTTACAATTCTGATAATGAATGTATTATCAGGTCTTCACCTAATGACGAGGTAAACCACCTTTTAGAAGTATTTCTAGAAGGAATTTAGAGGAAATCTAGACGATTAACTCTAGGGGTTGGACTAGACGAACTTTAAAGCTCCCTTCCAACCCAAACTATTCTATGATTCTACGATTCTATCATCTTTTAGTCATATGCCTCCCACCCTAAATAATAAAAATTATTGTGTGGCTCTGTGATGTGTTGCCTGTTATTCAAGGAGATCAGTCATGTCTTACATATATCTGCCTCAGTATTCCCATTTGTACGTTATCATGAAAATTGTGATTCTGAAACTGAAAGCATTGATAAACGAAACACTGGCTGATGACAGGGAATGGGAGCGTCTAGTGTATTCATGTTTGTGCTGAAAGATCAATGTTCTCATAGTGAAGCTAAGTACTTTTTTCCAATGTTATCCCTTCATATCCAAGATTCCATTATTTCAAGAGAAAAAAAAAAAGTCATTTCGATTTTAGGTATTTGCTGGTATTTTTCCAAATGTGTAACAGCATTTAGCTGTTATTGTCTCTTTTGGCAGTATTTGACTCCGGAATTTTCCATAACTCAATTCACAGCAGGGCTTGCTGGTACACTCATAGTCTGTTTCAGCTAATTTGCCTCTATCTGGAGTAAGTTACAGTCATCTAATACAGTTTAAGCTTTGACACATCTCAAAGAGCCTCTATAGGTCTTCTGTATTTTGAATACTTAGATTCTACCCTTAGGATGGATTTCTCATCACTGTGCCATCGTTTCCTTGGGTAGGTAAATGACAGCCAAGTCTATTTTACACTTTCTTTTGATCCTCACACTACAGTCTCTTATCCTAGGTAATGATGACCTCTATTATATGTATTTTTTGATGCTACGTATCTTAATAAAGTTAAAATGGTTTGCCTCTCTAGGTTAGCTATGGTATATTAGCATTTGTGATGTCTTCCAGTGAATGTTGTCCACATTTTTCTGGCAGACAAAGTTGATTTTTTCCATACTCTGCTCGTATGACCTGTAGTCTTGTCACAGGCACCTTTGAAGTCTCATATTGATTTTAAGGCGCTTAATAAATTACCAAGTCCAACACCTGAAATGTCTCTTAACATTTCTTCCTGACCTTCCATTGTCTTATATTTCCAGCCATTTAGGCAGAGCTGTAGCGGATGATTATATGTCACAGTATCAGTCCTTTTGAAAAGTTCTCTTTTTTAGCTTATCTGGGTGGCAGAAACAGCAGCTTTAAAGGGATTTACGTTTCATTGCAATTCAATCATGTTTTGAGTGACAATGGCAGCCAAAACTCAGGCATGTTATTTCCTATTTTGTGCCTTCTTTCTTGTTTCTTATTGTAACTCTGAGTATGCTGGTTCTTGGAGCTACCTTGGATACTTCATTAACCTGCAGTTTAGACTTAGAAATAGAACTCATCCCACATAACAATAGATATGCAGGCATAATTTTATGTTTATACTAATTCAATATGAAATTGTTTCACACTAATTATAATTAATGCCTAGTGTTTGTAAATATAATTTCTTGATGAGATTTTAAAACCAGAGCTTTTGAAATGGAATAAAGACAGCTGCTGTAACATTGTACTTAGCTAATCAATTAGTATGCTTATAGTAAGGCATCCTACTTAAAATTACTACAATTTTCCTTCTTGTTCCATTGTGCAGAAAATTCACAATAGTTAACAAAAAGGCAAAGATCTGGGTAAGGGGTTAGGAACATAGATCAGGATGCACAAACAACCCAGAGAGTAGTCTAAACACTATACTACGCAGGGACATTCACAAGCTTTTCCTCTCTACCTCTGCGAAGCTTGTGTTTGCTGCACAGTGAATTATCTTTGCAGTGTAGGGAGGTTGAGCACACATGTATGTCTGCCCTATAGCCTAAAAAGTGACTGGGATGCTCAAGGGAGTGCAAAGGACTTAGAAACTGTTTTTTATCTCTTCAGAATAAGGAGGTACAAAATTTCAGCAAGTCACCCTAGCATAAGTATTGTTTTAAAAAACAAGGGATATAGTAATTTAAAAGAAAACACGTCTGTGTGCAAACTGAACTCATAGTTGTGTAGGAGCCCACCATCCATTACATCCTTGAGGCTGCGGGTAGATGGGATTCCCAACACTGGGAAGCCTGAGACACGTCTGAGTTTGCACAGGCACAGAAATTTAACTGCCTGATAAAATTAAACTTAATTTTTTAAAGTGTTTTCAGAACTAAATGGATACCGACCATTCCTGGAATTGTGAAATTGTGTGCAGATGCAGTCATTCTGTCCATAGTCGTCTTCTGTTTCTTAAAGAGGATTTTCTTTCTATAATACTGGAAGGTTTTCTGTACTACAGATTATGTTTTCCTTTCTCATTTTTTCAATTATGATAGAAGACATTGCAATGAGAAAAGAAAATTTCTCTTCCACAAGTGTTTACTTCTAGGTATTTCTTAGTGTGAAATGTGTCATTTAAGAATCAGAGAAAATTACTTCCATTTGTCACCTCAAGTGTTCCATCCAGCTATGCATATTTTTCACTGGTTGTGATCACTCTAAAATAGAATACCTCTACTAATACACTATTTCTTTTATAATACCTCTGTGTAGTCAGATAGTGTCACCATATGGAAAGTTAATAAAAGGAACAAATGAAAGTAAAATTTCCCAAAACACTGGGAAACATTTTTCATTTTCAGAATGAAAGTAGGTAACAGAGATTTACATTTCATTACAGGGCAATGGTGTTCAGGGTCTTAAGACATCTTTGAAAATGTTGCTTCTAGTGACCAGAGTAGAAGATATTCAGGAAGTGTATGTGGAGAACTGGAACCAGCCCTCCCTCTTTTAGGTGGTTTAAATTTAAATGAGAACTTTTTGCTGAATGTATAATGTTGAAGTCTGACATTATCTCTTGTTTTCCTCATTATTTATATATCACATACGTTTACTGGGTCACATTGCCTTCCACTTCTACACAGAAGGGAAAGACTAATTTACACATTTTGCGTGCCATTTCTATATTTTTATATCTTACATTAAAATTCAGGTGGTCTTTTTTACTAATATTTTATGGTCCATATTTTGCCTTTCTAGAATTCTGCTTCTTTTAGATTAAGTTGTTTATCATTACTTCCCCCCACCCCATTTCTAACTAGTCATTACTTTTTGCTGTTTGCCTTTCAGCTTCTTGAGTAAGATCCAATCCCTGCTGTGCAGGTTAACAGTGTTCCTGAGAGACTGAAACTGCTGATTATCTTTCCCACGTTAATCTCAATCATATACTGATTACACTCTTACCTCTCTGATTGCTCTGGTCCATCCTGCATTTCTCCCTGAAAACTCAAAAGACCCTTGGGCATCATCTGCTAATTAAAAGCTTTAGTGACAACAGAAGACCCCTAGATCTTAAGTTCATTATTCTTTCTAGAAACAGTGTCAGAACCTTTATATTAATAACACGTGGGCAAACTTCCTGTTACTCAGTGTTAATTGCTGCTGGAAAAGCAATGTCTGTTTTCCTTTTAAAACTACTGATAGCGATCTTCACCCATTTGCTAATAAAATCTCTACCTTATGTCTCAGAGGAGTGCAGTGGCCAATCAACACTTGTATTATTCAGCCTAGTTAATTAAAAGACTGATTTCTTCAAAAAAATTACTCAAACCTCTTTTGCTTACTTTTTTTTGCCTTTGTTGCTTCATTGTGTAAATGCAAATCCACCATCAATAACCACATTTGTCCATCATCCAAAGCTCACAGTGTCCTTGGTGACCTCAACTTCTACAATGAATGCCCTGCAGACAGTTTGATAAGTAGGACTTTACACAGTAAAGTCACACTGTTAATTAGCATCCTCACTGAAATGTCATTGTTTTTCCTTGCAAAATCAAGCTTTAGTAGTCTGGACAATACAAAACTACATGAGACATTCCAGTCCCACTATTGAGAGCATTTTTTTAAACCAAGTTATCTGCTGACACAGTTTACATATCCTCCCCTATGAGGGATGAGTACGTTTTCTCATCCTCCACGAGCAACTGTGAATGAAATAATTCAGAGCCCATTCCAAACTTCCTGTTGCACATCTGATTTAAGGTTAAGTAGTATGCACAGGAGCATAGAGTCTATGTAATATTTTGGATGTTTACCAAATTAAAAATAGGAACAGTTATACAGTACAGGTTCCTGTTGTTAGGAATATCTGTTCTTTCTGTGTGAGCCATATGCTTGCCACTATTGCTGTAAGGGCAGGCAGAAGAAGGTGTAGCCTTAGGCACCGAACATTTGCGATTTCCGCACAAAATTCCAGGGTGAAGAATCTGGGCAGATTCCAAATAGCGTATATTAGACTAGAGAAGTAGAAGTATGAATGGCTTTTTGTTGCTGTAGCCCTTCTCATTTTTTTTCCAACATGATATGTTGCCAGATGCCACCAAATGAACCATCACCTTCTTCAGTGTGAGCCCATCAGCTGGGTGCAGCATATCAGGACGTTCTACAGGGAATTCCTAATATGCAGAGTGCAACATGCAGTGTTTTGTTTCCCCTCTTCTCCTTTTTTTTAATTTATTTTCCTGTCAGGACACTTTACCGTACAAATTACAGAAAAGATCCTAGAGGCACTTTTTGGACTGAGAAATATTTCCCATCTTAAGACTATCACATCTTCTTGATGTTTCAGTACTTTTGTTCACACTATCCATCATGAAAAAGGAGAAAGATGAGCACTTCTTATCATTCCTAGACAAGAGTGAGTTAAAAAAAATTGAATTTGGAAGCCATGCAATCTTTGGCTTGTTGCTGTAGAATCTGAAAATTTGTGCATGTATCATTTGACTTCCAGTAAGGACTCTTCTAAGCATTGCTTTTGGGTACAAGACAACAACCTTCCCTTTGTGTTCCTGTTTCATGTTACTAATTAACACAGTAACTGTCATCAAAAGGCCAGTAGGCATTGATCTGTTGATCTCCCAAAGTGATTAGCAACATGAAATTTGCTAATAGGATTTACCTGGAACATCACTGAAAAGCTGAAAGGCCAGCTCCACTTGTGTAACAATTTAAGGTAGAAGGTTTGTCACATCCAAAGTGCAACTGCTTAGTTCCCAAGGTGAATAATACTGATATTGCTACTTTACACGAATGTTGCTTATAGCTATTCTTGCAGTGAATGATGTCCATCATTACCTTAGCACAAGCTGGCAATGCTAAATTCTTCCATCTGAAAAATTTAATGACAATACTTAGATGAACTGCTCTCAATGGGGTTATGAAGACTTGCTAATTTTGTTATGAAAATATTTGAAGAGACATTGTGATTAGGGAAACTGGATTTCAGTAAAATAAGGAGAACCTGTTAAAACTTCTGCTCCATTGGTAGTATTTCTATTTCTTCTCCAAGTGGAAATGTGAAAAAAAGACCATGTGTATTTGTTTCAATGTGTGTGTGTGTGAGAGAGAGAGAGAAAGAAAGAGAAGGATTTGATAGAGGGAGGATTTACTGGAAAGAAAGTGACAAAGTTTGTCTTTTTGCACAAATTCATCTCATAGGACATTTTCCATGAATGAAGTCAAAGGAAACGTAACTTGTACAACTTCTCTGCTTGTTTTTTGTATTAGCATTTGGTTGTGATTGACTCTGTTGGTAAGGTGTTTGTAGGATGGAATATGATAAAGAAATAGTATTTTCCCAACATTTCCTACGCTGTCAAGAAATTCCTTCTTAAAATCTATGAAACTAAGTCAACTGTGATTTTTAATTGAAAGTGTTGAAATGGCTCTTCACCAAACAGAATATTGAAGCTGTGTAATTTACATAATAATAGTCTGATTTGCATTTTTATTAGTTTCATTTAATTTGTTGCAAACAAAATGTTCTAATCTGGTTTAAGGATAATCTCTAACCTTCTATTGTTCTTCAGTTAGTGCACACACATACACACACACAGACACACTTATACTGGCCTTCATCTATGTTTCATAGAATGTGTTTTCTTTTTTCTGAAAATACATTTCTCAGTTCCAAGAAAGAGATTTGTTGGGGGAAATCCCAAGAAAGAAAAAGAAAATAGTGATCTTTTCCAATTTTTGTTTGACTGTTCCACGTTTTTTGTTGTTGTTTTTGATTTTTTGTGGTCTTTTCTGGGGTATTTATATTGCTCTTTATGGTGTCTGAGCTAACAATTACAATTACAAATGCAAAAGTTAGCAATTGAAGTTTTTGAAAATACTGTTTTAGTGATGACTATCTATCTCTACATTCAATGGTTTGTTAATATACGAGCTATTAAAAAACTAACTTTCATAAAATCATTTGATCTTCTAGGTTGGAAGGGAACTTTAAGATCACCAAGTCCAACCATCAACCTAACACTGCCAAATACACTGCTAAACCACCACGTCTGCCTGTCTTTTAAACACCTCCAGGGATGATGATTCAAACACTTCCCTGGGAAGGCTCTTCCAATGTTTGACAGCCCTTTTGGTGAAGAAATTTTTCCTAATATCCAATCTAAACCTCTCCTGATGCAACTTGAGGCCATTTCCTCTCATCCTGTCGCTTGTTACTTGGGAGAAGAGGTTGACGCCCAACTCTCCACAACCTCCTTTCAGGTAGTTGTAGAGAGTGATAAGGTCTCCCTTGAGCCTCCTTTTCTCCAGACTAAACAACCCCAGTTCCCTCAGCTGCTCCTCATAAGACTTGTGCTCTAGGCCCTTCACCAGCTTTGTTGCCCTTCTCTGGACACGCTCCAGCACCTCATTGTCTTTCTTGTAGTGAGGGGCCCAAAACTGAACACAGTATTCGAGGTGGGCCTCACCAGTGCCAAGTACAGCAGGACAATCACCTCCCTAGTCCTGCTGGCCACACTATTCCTGATACAAGCCAGGATGCTCTTGGCCTTCTTGGCCACCTGGGCACACTGCTGGCTCTTATTCAGCCAGCTGGCAACCAATACCCCCAGATCCTTTTCTGCCAGGCAGCTATGCAGCTGCTCTTCCCCAGACCTGTAGTGCTGCATGGGATTGTTGTGACCCAAGTGCAGGACCCAGTACTTGGCCTTGTTGAACCTCATACCATTGGCCTCGGCCTATAAATCCAGCCTGTCCAGATTCCACTTTAGGGCCATCTTGCTCTCAAACAGGTTGACACTCCCAATTAAATTGGTGTCGTCTGCAAACTTACTGAGGATGCACTCGATCCCCTCATCCAGGTCATTGGTAAAGATATTAAACAGAACTAACCCTAATAGCAAGCCCTGGGGAACACCACTTGTGACCGGTCGCCAACTGGATTTAATTCCATTCACCAGCAGTCTTTGGGCCCAGCCATACAGCCATTTTTTTACCCAGTGAAGAGTAGACCCGTCCAAGCCACGAGCAGCCAGTTTCTCTGGGAGAATGCTGTGGGAAACGGTGTTGAAGGCTTTATTAAAGTCCACATAAACAACATCCTTTCCTTCATTCACTAACCAGGTCATCTTCTCATAGAAGGAGATCAAGCAGGACATGCCTTTCATGAACCCATGCTGACTGGGCCTGATCACCTCATTGTCCTGCATGTGCCCTGTAATGGCACTCAGGATGATCTGTTCCATAACCTTCCCCCAGCACCGAGGTCAGACTGACAGATCTGTAGTTCCCTGGATCATCTGCTTGCAGCCCTCCTTGTGGATGGGTATCACATTTGTTAGCCTGCAGTCAACTGGGACCTTGCCAGTTAGCCAGGACTGCTGATAAATGATGGAAAGTGGCTTGATGAACACTTTCATGAGCTCCCTCAGTACCCTGGGTGGATCCCATCCGACCACATAGACTTGTGTATGTCTAAGTGCTGTAGCAGGTCCCTCACCATTTCCCCTTGGAATATGGGGGCTCCATTCTGCTCCCCGCCACTGTCTACTAGCTCAGGGGGCTGGGTACTCAGGGAACAACTGGTCCTACTACTAAAGACTGAGGCAAACAAGGCATTAAGCACCTCAGCCTTTTCCTCATCCTTGGTCACTATGTTTCCAGCCCCATCTACTAAAGGGTGGAGATTATTCTTAGTCCTCCTTTTATTGCTAACGTATTTATAGAAACTTTTTTTTTTGTCCTTAACATCAGAAGCTAAATTGGGCTTGGGCCCTCCTAATTTTCTCCCTACATAGCCTCACAACATCTTTGTAGTCCTCATGAGTGGCCTGCCCCTTCTTCCAAAGGCCATAAATTTTCCTTTTTTCCCTGAGTTGCAACCATAGCTCTCTGTTCATCCAGGCCAGCCTTTTTCCCCCAACGGCTCGTTTTTCGGCACATGGCAATGGCCTGCTTCTGCACCTTTAAGACTTCCTTCTTGGAAAAGGTCCATCCTTCCTGGACTCCTTTGCCCTTCAGGACTGCCTCCCAAGGGATTCTGTCAACCGGGCTCCTGAAAAGACCAAAGTCCACCCTCTGGAAGTCCAAGGTGGCAGTTCTGCTGACTCCCCTCCTTGCTTCTCCAAGAATCAAAAACTCTATCCATGATAGCTATGCCCAAGACAGCCTCCAACTGTCACATCCCCCACAAGTCCTTCTCTGTTCGCAATCAACACGTCCAGCAGGGCACCCTCCCTAGTCGGCTCCCTCACCAGCTGTGTCAGGAAGTTATCTTCAGCACACTCCAGGAACCTCCTAGACTGTTCCCTCTCTGCTGTATTGTATTCCCAGCAGATATCTGGCAAGTTGAAGTCCCCCACAAGAACAAGGGCTAGCGATCTTGAGGGTTCTCCCAGCTGTTTATAGAATATTTCGTCTGCCTTGTCATCCTGGTTGGGCGGTCTATAACAGACTCCTACCATAATATCTGCCTTGTTGGCCTTCCCCCTGATTCTTACCCCTAAACACTCAACCCTATTGTCACCATCATTAAGTTCTAGACATTCATAACACTTCCTTACATACAGCACCACCCCAGCGCCTCTTCTTCCTTGATTATCCCTTCTGAAGAGTTTACAGCCATCCATCACAGCACTCCAGTCGTGCGAGTCATCCCACCACGTTTCTGTGATGGTGACTACATCATAGTTTTCCTGCTGCACAATGGCTTCCAGCTCCTTCTATTTGTTGCCCATGCTGCGTGCGTTAGTGTAGAAGCATTTCAGTCGGGCTATTGGTCCCACCACCTTTTTGCTGGGAAAAGCCCTAATTCCTACCTGATCATTCCCAGGCGCAGATGAAATTTCTAACCCATCAGTGACCCTCACATCTCTGCAGCTGCATGAATCTCCATCCCCTACCTTCACTGAGTCAGCAAACCAAGGGACCTCGCTAGGATACCGTGCCACAGACATTGGCAAGCCACCCCCGGGCTTACCTCTAAAGAACCTGGTTTCATCCCCTTCCCCCTTCAATGAATCCTGCCAACTCCTGTGCCAAGAACCTTTTTCCCCTTTGAGACAGGTGTACACTGTCAGTTGCCAGCGAGTCTGGTAAACTGCTGGCTCTTCCTGTTTCTTCCCTTGTGCTTCCCTGCAACTGGAATGATAGAGGAGAACTCTAGTTGTGCTCCTGATCTCTTAACCAGTTGTCCCAAGGCCTGGCAGTCTCTCTTGATCGCCCTCAGTTTTCTTGTTGCCGGTTCATCACTGCGTGTCTGAAAAAATCAGTAACAGGTAGTAATCTGAAGGGCATACCAGGGAAGGAATCTTTCTCTTTATATCTTTATCCCAGGCCCTAGGGAGACAGCAGACTTCCCTAAGAACTGGGTCCTGTCTGCATATTGGACCTTCCACTCCCTTGAGGAGGGAGTCACCTACGACAAGGACTCACCTTTTTTTATTTACTGAAGAGGTTTCGATGCAGGGTCTAGCTAAACCTTGGCAACATCTCCACGCTAATTGAATCATCTTCCTTGTCATGGTTCAGTTCTGCATGCAGAGGTTCATACCTATTTTGCAAGGGTACCTGTAAAGGTGGGTGAGTTACTGAGGAGACACGCCTGCTGCATTGGACATGAACTTGTTGCCATTACCTGCTATCTTCTATGTTACCACGTTTGACCAGGCAGGGGGAGGACAGGGAATCCTCTGTATCATGTGCCCTGTCTACCTGTTGGGCCTGTCCCAGGGAAGGTAGGCTGCAACTTCAGCAGTCTATCTCTCTCTCGCACTCTCTAATAGTTCTCAACCTGCTCACATCCTCCCAGAGCTCCATCACTAGGCAGAGGAGTTCCTCTGCCTGGGCAGCCTGGGCACACCTCCCACATGTGTGCTCACTGCTGTCATCTGATACTGGCATTAGAGTAGGGCACACCCTGCAGCCTGACACCTGGGTGTTCATAAATAATTTAACTGAAAAATTTTGAGTTATTTCTATACTTTATTACTTTTAGAATTAAAAATTATACTAAAAAAAAATAACATTTTGGGGAAAATGCCCCCTCAACATAACAATTCCTTGTAAAATGTTGAAATGTCACTGTATGTAATACTAATCTAAACACTATGATGGAATCAGGAGGTAAAGACCATTCTGTTCTTAACATTTCTATGTGTTATATCTCTATTACTATTGCCCGCAGATAGGGAAAGAGATACTCAGCAGTAGCAGGCAATAGCTATGATATAATAAGAAAGTACAAACAGAAGGTCCCACACTAACACAAATGGAATGCAAGAGATCTGAATGACCATTCCCATAAATCACTGGAACAGTAACTCCAAATGGAAAATATTTCAATTTTGGAATATCTCTATTTAAAAATATTTATTTATTTAATATTTTGTTGGGAAGTTTGTAGGAAGGGAGAACTATTTTTTTTCAAACTAAAAAATAGTCACAGAAGTTCTTTTTAGTCACAAATGCATGGATTTTGAAAGTAAACTCCCTGTTTGCCTTTACAGAAGGCTAGGCTTATTAACTTGGGCACAGCACTTTGCTAGTACAGCAGCCCTCCTTTCTTTTCTGTGTTCATCTTGGACATCTTTGCACTACTGTTCTGTGTTGTGACATGAGGCGTCCCAGCCTTCTTTGTGCAGTATGAAAAGGTAGGAGGAATTTAACTTGGAACGGGGTCAGCATATCAAGGGAGGAGCTCCACAAACACCACCACCACTGAGAGGAACCTGTTTCTGTGGTCGGGCGCATCTCCCCCCTCCCCCAGGACAGCACTTCGAATTGCTTGCTGCATACAAGAGAGCTGAACAACATTTACACTTTCTCAGGAAGAAAGTGTCTCTATCCTTTAGCATCTGAAAGTAAAATTGTATGGTCTTTAGTAGGCAGATGTAAGCAGATCTAATCACCTCACGCAAAGTGTCATGATAATTGTAGCTACAAAGCCTGTAGGGAGAAGATCGTTTGTATATACCAGTCTTGGAGCATGAGTGGACCAGGATCAGTGTTCAAAAAGCTTTATTGCTAATTGCCCCCACTCCAACTGTATTACTTCTTCATTTGTACGAAAGTTCTGGTCTCATGGAAAGAGTATAAAGGCATCTTCATAAAGTATCTAAGTTAATAAAATATAAAGAACATAACTGTAAAGTCCAATTGTCCCACTTAACACTGAAGGTTTCCTGTGACACTTTCAGAGGAAACATATTTCCCACAGAAATAATCCTGCTAGGGAAGAACTGGCCCATTAGGGGAAAGGTAGAACCTTGGAAACAAAAAGACAGACAGACTTTTCATTGTTTGAATGACCTTATTACCTTGGGAGGGTTAGATACCAATCAAGAGGAGCTGAAATATGAAAATAAAATACAACAAAATTAGGAAGGAAATGTTATTTTAAGCCCTTAAGGAACAACGTACAAAGTAATATATTTAATCAGAAATATGTAAATGTATTCCAAATATTCTTCTAGAAAAAAGCCCCCCCTTTTTTGAAAAGAAAATTCTTCTGCTATAAATTCATCATAAGTGTTCAGTAACTAAATTAATGTCATGACAAGGGCTTCAGGTGTCAGGATTTCCTGCAAAGGAAATTATTTTAGCCTTAACCCAGAAATCAGAGGTTACGATGGGAGACTGTGCAAGCTTGATGATTAAAAGAGGATTCAGATAAAACTGTTTCTGAACCCTCATGCAAATTTTCTAATGAAATGACAAAGCTATCTTTCCTTTAGAAAACGTTTCTGACGAAGTTCCATATTTGAGGTTAATCACATGTCTACCCGGTTGGAGTCTTTGAAAAAATGAAAAAGCGGGCCAAAGACATGATGTATGAGAAAAGGAGACAAGAAGTAAAACGATTATAAATACTTGCTACCATGTTGGCAGAGCTGTTAAATAATAACATTTAAATGAAAGAAACTCTCTGTACATACTTATGTCCTGTCCATGCCATAAACTGTACTGTAGTCAGTAGAAGCATTACTTCCAATTTCAGAGAACATTGGAAAAATCAAGAGAAATTTTTCTTTCAGTATAATAATAAGATGGTGATAGATATGCAGTGTAGAGTATCAAATATAGCAAAGAACCACTCTAGGAACTTCAATCTGCCATTTAGTTGGGAAGTAGCATGTATTTATACTTACATTTTTGGAATACATTCATGTTGAGACTACAGAGAAAAACAGTTTCTAAACTTCAGGGAAGTTAATCACATGTTCATTACAATCTCTTTCCTGCAAGGAAGGACCGTAATTCCTGTAAGGAAGAGATATGATAAAACATGCTTTTAATGGTTGTTATAAGAATTGGTTCCTACCAGCTAATAAACCTGTTATTGGTAGCAATGACTAACTACTGCTGCTTACTTTCATGAAGATACTTATGAAAGGCAGGGCAGCCTTATGGGACTCACCATAACCTTTTTCCACCAGTGCTTACTGCGTGGAGCAAAATAATGTTTTTAGGAAACTCTTGTCTCTTGATCTGTAGAGGAGCTTCACAGAAACAAGTGCTTTTAACATTACTTGAAGCAAAAGGTGACTTTTTGTAAATATACAAAGGAATAGTTAGTGTACAAAGGATTTTCCCAGACAGTTTGAGTCTGTTTTTCCAAAGACCGTGAGGAACATAGATTTGAATTTAGTGACTCATAGTGCAGAAGCATGTGAGTGGCCTCTGAAAGCTTAGTTCGCATATTATTAATGCTATTCTGCTGTTCTGTCACACACACTCTTAAAGAAGGTATTAATCCTAAAACACTGTTTGGGAATAAGGGTGTCAGTCAGTATTGTTCTTTCCTCTATCCTTATCTGTTAAGATTGGGTATGTTAAATGTCAAAGCCTATTGATTCCTGTAGGTATTTATGTGCGAATATCCAAATCACTGGAATAATTTCCTTTTTCTTGCCTGTCAAAGACATTTGGATAGTGGAAATACATAACTTAAAAAGTTTTTTGTAGCATTTTTATGTTATACTCTCTTAAATGCTACAAAAGCATTTAAGTGATTCCGTGATTCCGTGAAAAGAGCCGTCTACACCTGTGGCTCAGTTTCCCCGTTCTCAATGTTTGTCGTACTATACCAGCTGTCCTAATTATGCTATTGCCTCTGCCTACAAACATTGGCTTACGTATCCCCAAACCATCATGATTTCCATTCTACTCCTACCATTCTTTGGTTATGTATATTTAGTGTCTTTAAATAAAATATCAGTCTCTTCTTTCTCCACTTCCCCTCCAAAAAGAGCAGAAAAAAATGTAATGAAAACCTAATGATACAATTGCTACCTTAGATAGAATCAGGTCTTTCTGATATGTTAATATGCCCTGTATTTCCAAGGTTATTTTCAAATCTAGCCCATTCTTGCTTATTTTAAGAATAGTCTACATGTCAGTCTTCCCTTACTTATCCAGGTTTTGCCAATTTGTCAGACTTGTTTTATCTGCAGGTTGTCTGTTATGTCAGCCTACAAAATAGCATGTATACAATTCTGGTTTATATACATTAATGCATTTTTAAAATATACTAGCTGTACAATAAAATAATTGTATGTGGTCAAGATAGCTTTCAACCAGTATTCAAAACAGAAAATGCCAATATTTTAATTATATTTCTATTGAAGATGTGATGTGTGCATATAAGCCACATTCTATTTCTCAAATCTCTTGACCAAAAGTCAGTTCTTCTTATCTTTTATGAGTGAATATATATGGGAATTGTAATCAGGCAGAGTGAAATTGCAGCCCTGTGAAGTTGTAGCCTGAGCATCCCTCCAGTTCCTGCCTAATCCCCACAACAAGAGGGGGCATATAGGTTCCTGGGGACTTGATCACAGGCATTTCTTTTTGCAGGAAGCTTCAAATCTTTATAAGAATAACAGACTTCTGTTGACTAGCTTGCAGACATAACGCAACTGAAGGTTGCAACTACATTGAAGATTTCAGTGTAGAACACTGCAAGAATTAGTCTAAATGAGCAAGACAGTCTCCATTTTTGTAAATTTAGAAAAATACAAACAAAATATAAACACAAACGTTGCACTTCTCTTTATCTTCCTAGTGCAGGGAACAATAAAATTGTGTATTTAGAAAATGCAGTGCTACTGCACACACATGGTGTTTAGCTAATTATAGATGCCTTGTGAGGTGGTGTAATTTCCCAAATCAATATCCAATTATATATTTTTACTCATATTAATGACAAGTTCAAGAGAGCTAGAAGATTTTTTCAGCAAAAAGTGAAGTGGGAGAGTGAGTATAAAATATGGTTTTTTGCCAGTGGGTAGCTTACTTTCAATCCCAGCTGGAGGGAACAGTGAAATAATGCAATTCAAATGCCCTTTTGCTGGGTTTTCTACTTCTTTTTGCTGTCTGTCTTTAGCTGGATGTCTGGTAATGCAAATTCATCTCTTCCTATACTTGCATCATTAACAAGAGGATATTCAGTGATTGAAAATATTTGAAGCAGACAGTAGATGAGGGGTGAAAAGTAATTGTCCTAGGATATTGGTTAATGCAGACCTTTTTACTACCATAGAAAAATAACATTTGGTTTTGATCAAACACAAACAGAAGCTTTCAGCTTATTTCCTCTCTCCCTACTTTTCTTATTGCTTGTGGATCTTAGATGTTTCACTGCTTGTTGAAAAACACAATTTTATTCATTCCTTTGATATGAATATTCATGAGGCAAAGAATGTGTTAATATAATTATCTTGTTTTAGATAAAGATGGATTTGCAACTCTTAATTCTCTGTAAGGAATAGAATAGCCATTGTAGCTTGTTGCTCACGATGCTTCCAAGAAAAGATTATTAAGGATATTGAGATTTCATGAGAAAATATGCTGCAGGATGGTGTGGTTATGCTTTAGGGATTTATTTATAAGGGTTCCAATTGATATACTTTCTTTTGTATACATTGCTTATCAAATTCTATGGAATCTGGAATGCACAGACAAAACTGCAATTACTCTTGGGAAGAAAAACCTAGACAATGACTTACCAATAAAACCTATAGTTAGTCATATAACTTTTAAAACTTTTATTATTCTAACCCCTTAAATGCCATAAACCTGATGCCATTTAAAGTGTGATGATGATTTCCAAACAGTTTGAGAACCTCAAGCTTTAGTAAAGGTAATATAAATTACTTTGGCCTTGACATTCATAAGCATAATTTTTAGACACAGTTTTATCACTTAACCATTTTCAATTATTAAATGTTCAGAGAAAATAGGATTAAAGTGAAACCTTACATTCAGTAAACAGTATGTCAGATTATTTTTCACTGCACACTAGTGAAGATTCATGTGCTTATAGTTAGGGCAGATGGGGATCTGGTATGGGCAAAACAGAAGCTTTTTTGGGGAAAACAAGAACAATAATATATAAATATTATAAAATTCAGCAACACAATAAATTGGTGTTAATTTCCATGAATGTATCACATGGTCCTTTTAGAAAACCAAATGACTAGTCATTATTTTGGTAGAGAGAGACAGTGGTTATTTGGTTTCTTTTTGTTTCCTGTGCAATCACATAAGCATTGTGACAACAACAATGATAATGGCTGCAGATTTGATAGATAATGAACTTATCAATAGACATTCTGCAGGTGACATCAGGGTCTGCTTTAGCAGAGTTGCATGCAGTGATTCCGAACTTAGCCAAAACCGAAACTTTTAAAGAAAGATGTTTGTGAAATAGTAAGCTAGAGGGCCAGGACATGTACGTGAGTGTTAGGGTCTTGTCATCTACAGCGTCAAATCCGTAGTCTTGTCTCTTGCAATGATGCCAGGTAGCACACAGCTGTTAGCACGGGCCAAGGGCCACTTCCAGTGAACAAACCAAGTGGGGACACACTGGCTTAGAGCTGAGGAAGTTTAACTTTATGGGGACAAGCTACGCTATGCCAGCTGTCTGCTGTGATGGAGAGTGGTCCCTCAACTTATATACTAGCATAGATGTAACTTTAGAGTCCAGCCTCTAATTACTGGGAAATCACGTCATCTGGCAGAATTTGAGAGAAAAAAAATCTGTCATTTGGCAGAGGTAATAAAATTAAATCCCAAATAGAGGAACCACCAAAGGGCTTACCCTATTTTTGGATTTTGACTATCTGCACTGGACTAAGCTGTATGAGTAAATTTCAGAAGTGCGATGAACAAGAAACATACATCAAAAAACTGCTGTACTGGCTAGCTCTGGTAGTTAAGTTTTCAACAGTAACCTGACCTTCAAAAGAATGCCTTCAGAAGAGGCACCTATGGAAATTATATCACAAAAATACTAATTTTTCAAGCCCTTTGAATTTGTGAACAAGAGGAGGGCTGCTTTGTGCTTATCTACACTGGAGTTTGCCAGAAGACACGAGCTTATCTTGTTCTTCCCTGAAGTTTTCACTGAGAAACCTGAATGCAAACTGCCTTAAAGCCCCAAATTTTTGTATCTGCATCAAACTAATACACATTGGTTTTTAGACGGGCTTTAATAGTGCAGAATCAGTATAACACTAGCCCTAGCTATGCAGCTTCCAGCTTAAACCTGGCTCTGATTCAACTGTGCTGGTGTGCAGGCAGTTCTCTCTTGCATCTGTTTGCAAAATATAGCCTGCTGATGTATCCATATAATAGCATTTACAATAACAGTTGAAAGCAAAACTTTGAATACTTAAGGACATCATCCATCTTACGCTATCTACAAATAAAAAACATTATTCTTACCGAGGAAAAAGAAGTACAAACTTCTTCACAAGAATATAAATGAAATGGATTTTTAATGAGTGAAGAAGGTCTTTTAATGCAGGTTGAACTCCACAGTTATTTGTTCCAAGATCTTTTAAGAGATGAATTTATGAATCTGTTGATTTTTTTCCTGAATAAAATTTTGGGGATGTAATTGGTACTCCACCACTTTGAAGCATCATTCTTTCTGGAAGATTTTGCTTTTGGTTTAAGTCTATAACAATGAATCCTCCTGCTAAATGCAAAAATGTTGTAATTTCTAGATTAAGTAGCAAATTTCAGGAATCTTAGTCAGGCCCAGCTTGAAGCAAAATGACTGTAAGACTGTGCCTGTATGTGAAAAACGTTTAAAACTACTTTTATCTTTTTGTTCTTGGGCTTAGAAAATGGATCCATTTTCCTTGCCTTGCCTTGTTTTGCTTTGACTTTCAGGCAGAGTTGAAAAATAAACCAGCATGGTAAAAATTTTTTTTGTTATTCTGCTTTGTCGTTGCTTTTGTTTTTAAATTACAAGAAATAAATACTTTGTTTGTTAGTATAGACTTAAAAAAAAAAAAAGGAAAGAATAAAACAGGTGAAAAAATCAAAATTGCTAATTACAAAGCTTCCTGACTTCAAGAAACCCTGCTTTCTAACAACCCTAATTAAAATACAGGAATAGTTTGGGTAAAATTTGGCAACTCCCCAAAGTAATGGTACTTAAACTGCTTAGATTTTAGCATGATGTCTAATGGAAACACCATAAAAGTTTCTTTTATAACTTCTCTTAAAGGAGGAGCTCAGTCTTAAGATTACCTAAATGGTTCAATAATTCTAGGCACAATGCTGTCTTTTCCTTTGGTTTCACACTTCCACATCACTAATGTGAGATACTGTGTGTATCACTGCAACATTTTTTATTTTCTCTCTTTTGTTGACTGCATGGCACAATTTAATTTATTTTTCCTTTTGCAGAATTCTATCTGAGCTGGACACACACCACCATACTCTGTTTGTCTCCCTTTTATACACTTTCTGAAGATTTCTCTCCTGTAATTAAAAACAAACTTTCTGCCTGCATGCCCTTTTAGGATTCAATTATAAGTGTGCACCTTTTCACACTTATGTTGTTTCTAGAATCTTTCATAAATGTCCAAGTTTGGTGAAGAAAACTAGTAGAAAATGTGAATGTTTTTACCACTGTGGAAGATTTTAGGGGTTTAATTTCCAGCTTTTACAGCAAACAAACAATCAAGCAAGAACAACAACTGTGAACTTTCGGTTCAATAACATTGCATACTGGCCATTGGGAGTTTCAGCTTATTGAATAGCTTTATGGAATAGATGTGTCTCCCGTCTTCAGCAGAGCTGTAGAAGTATATTCTCTCTCATTACAATTCCATAGCAACTTTCCCTCCGTTGAACATCAGAGCTTTTCAGGCTTCTGGACTGGATTGTTTGTGTTGTTAGATGGAGCTCAAAAACATTGGCTCGTGTTTGTTTGACAGACTATCACTTACAGTGCAACGAAAGAAGGCGTCTTTCTGTCAGCATAATCTGCCCACGGTTCTTCACTTTCATTACATTCTGCTGCATGCTGATTGTCACCATGGTGTTGCCTTAACCAAGGAACGAACTGTAGGGATGAACAGGAAAAAAAAAGCTCACTATATCTCTACTGACGTACCTCTGTTTTATTACCAGTATGTTGTAAATCACCAAACGCCTGATGACATTAAGTCAGGGACAGCAATCAGTGAAGACAAAGCCAGAGCTTTTAGAATACCTCTGCCAGCTTTGCCTGCTCAGCTTGTTCTGCCCTGTTCACAACATGCAGCAAATCTGAGCTCAGAGTGTAGCACAAAGGAATTTTTTCCCCCCATTCAATTATAAATGCTCAGTTACTGAATATTTAATGCTATGATTAACAATATGGTTATTCATGTCACATTTTTTATTTGTCCCTTTCATCCTGAAGGATCCCAAAGTGCTTTCCATACCTCTGATTACACAAAGACTACAGAAAGGTTTCTTAATCCAGCAAGGGGGAAAAAAAATGACTGCTCTAACAGCATAGCACGTCTCATTGTTATTAATGATAATAATCACTCCTGGCACTAGCTGTAAGTTCCACCCTTTTTATGAGGCTCTCAGAAAGCAATTTATAATCAGGTATTGGAAGCCTTCACACACAGCAGTTTCACAATACAGATAAGCTTATAACATATCTACAGTAAAGGCAAGTGGAGGCACACACATTAACCAAGCTATCCGAGTCAACAATGCAGTTATAATTGGAGATCTGAGGAGCTCTGAAAGAGTTCACATATTCTCACCTCAATGTCCTATTTTAGCTGTTATGACATATTTCTGAACTAAATGTCAAGATAAGATGTGAAAGAATCTAAGGAAGAAAATCAAATTCCACCCTATTTCGATAATTAGTGTTTTCTAGAATGAAAAAGTTCTGCTTTAGTTCTGAAACAGCAATACTAAAATAAGGGAATTGAGGCACGATATGAAATTTCCAGAAATTTTGGAAAGATAACAGTTAATTTTCAGGCTTACTAAGTAGAGAATTACTATGTTTGCAGTAAAACAGTTCAGTCATTAGGACAAATCTGATGTATGTAGCACGCACCAGGATCCTCACAGGAGGAAAACATCAACCCAGGAATAATGAGAAGTTTAGTTGCTTGAGATGTGGACTTGGGAGCAGTTAGCTGTCAGTCTCTGTGTGGAGGTGGAAATATCCATATGTTACATAACAGCCAATATCAGACCATTTGCCAATGAGATAGAAAGTCTTAGTTTTAGCTTCTGTGTAGCCTGCAAAGTTTCATATATGCCCCCTCCACCTCCCACCCCATCAGCTCCTTAATCATTAGCTTAAAGACCACAGACTGCTTTTGATGTCCCAGGATGGGAATCACAGTTGAGAGACACATTTCATTCCCTGCCCTCTCCTGGTCAGACCACCATAAAGGCAAAAGAATACAGGAGTCTTGGGGACTGGTGAGACAGGGGCCTTGGGGAGCCTGGTGTTACAGCCTGAGTGAATGATGGAAAAGAAATACTGGGATCTATCCCCTGGTGCTTCTCTTTGTGTGTGCTTTCCTGTCCAGCAACCTTCTTTCCTCCAGAAAATTACTGTGCCTCTTTTGAATTCTCCTTGCAATCATGTGATTCTTGTATTCTTGGCTTCATAGTGGCCAAATTTCTACCAGCCAGATAGGGAGAAGAGACTTCTTCCTCCAGGCAGGATGTGTAACATCACGGATGTCAGCTCTTATGCTTGCTTCCATTTGCACATTGAGCATCCACCACTTCTGTTTTGTCTCCTGCTCTAGGATCCTTGGGCTGGCTTTCGCCATGTCAAAATCTGTCTCTGCCGAAAGAAATCCTGTAACCTAGAGGACCCTGTTTCCATATATTATAAATCATTCAGATCCATTTGTCTCTCCCTCTAGGTGAATATTTAAACTGTACCTCTTCCTCCTTCTCTTCTCCCTCCCACTCTTTTTGATTACCTTTGCTGATCACGTAGTTTCAAATGCAACAAGCATTCTCTGTGAGAGCTGGATTTAGCAAACAGAAATAAATGCATCCAGCAAACAGTTATCTTCTCTTCTGCCATACATCATAATCATTCCAAAGAAGATATTAATCTCACAAGACTTTAGTTATAAAATTGCTTTAGTTGCTTCTGCAGATAGACTTTTTTTCACTCCACTACAGTCTTTGTACAGCCCCATTCATTTATCCATCAATTCTGAAGACAAAATCTCCTGAAATGTATGTATCTCCTGAAATTACTCATGTAATTAACATAACTGTATAATTGAAGAATAAGCCTGTCCTTCTCTCTTCTCAGTTTTGTGATTTTAAAACAAACATTATGAATATTTTCATGTAACTTGTTTTTAATATTTATCCTGATTTTAGAAGCTACCAGTCTATCTACATGGATTGTGTCTTATTATAAGTACTGGACACAAAGAGCCTATTACTCTGACAGCAGTAAAGATATTCTTAATTCTTTAGTATCCTTCCCATTCTGCAGACTGGGATCAGATACAGAATGTGAGCCTTTCTGAAACAGACATAAAGTAAACAGCTTGTTAAATACGTAATCTTTATTTAATATTCATTAATGCTTTATTGTTCACGGCTTTGTAACTTAATTATATTTATTTATAGAAATTTCCTATTTCAAGGCAATTTGGCTACAGCATAGTTCCTATAAGAGAAGTATGTTTAAATATTTACTTACTTACATACAAAAGTTGTAGGAAAAAAATGCAGAGACAGTTTTTATGTAACTGACCATAAGTAAAAAACAGCAAAGTCCTTACCTTCTCTTCCCTTCTTGTTAAGAAAAAATCTAGTCACCAGAAAGTACACATTAGGCATTGAAACTGTTCTGTATGGCCAAAGAATCAGATCTGTAAATGAAGGTTGAAAGTAATAATTGTTAGCGCATTCATCTGGTTGTGCTGGAGAGCTGAGAGATTTTCAGTGAGGTTGTGTTTTGTGCAGCTTACCATGAAGAGACACCCGAGACACCTGTCTTTGTGAGAGACTATTGATTACCAAAGAATCCTACAACATCAAAAATCCTTCACTATTAATACCTGTTCTCAGGACACATAAGAGAAATGGAAGTTTGAAAAATAAATTTGGGGATGAGTAGAAAAGCCTTATAGTCCCTTACCAGTTAAATTGGTTTCTATCAAGCACAAACAGGCAACTATATTTTATACAACATCAAAAGGATTGAAGCATCATGTGTTAATAGGGTAACTTTTTTTTAATTATTTAAATAGAATAATCATTCATTCATTATATTTCAGGAATATGCCCAAATCCTTTTTGTAATGACATGTTTAAATCACCTGGGTATAAAAACCTATTACAACTAGATGTCATTCTCTTGGTGAAAGGTCACAGGTCATCCCCAGGGTACTGCCTGCCCTTATAAATACATTAGTAGCTGTAAGTTATACTGCTACCCTGATACCCTGCCATGAATTTTCTTCTGAGTATTTAGTAGGTATAGTACAGCCCTATTGTGAAAAGAGAAAAGTAAGAGATAATATAAAGATAAATCAGAAGTGTATCCAACTTAAAACACCTATATGCAATTCTCTTCTCAGTTATGAAGAAATTCCTTTAATTGCATAGTGGGACATTCTTCAGATCTGCTGGGCAGAATAATGCAAATTAGAGTGCAGCCAGCAGTGATCACTATTGCACTGCAAATATACTCGATTCTCAAGAATGTAAAACTATGTGGTCTTGATCATCAAATATTCAAAAATATTTCCAGAGAAAAACAGTCAGGTCTGATGTGCAGGAAGAGCACCAAAAGGCATGTGGCTAGGTGCTGCTTAGCACTTCCCTTAAAGCCTTTTCATTGAGACTAGAATAGTTGACATCTCTGACTACACTTTCTTCTATATCTGAGGGCTAGTAGGGAAAAAAAAACCTCTGCACTTGTTAATAGTAATGCTTTTTGTTACTTATTTAACAATCATTTTATTCTTTTGTGAAATGAAATACTTTTAAAAATTGGGTGTATTTTATGGGAGTAAAAACACACACTAGCCTTTTTGAAAAGTCAACATTTGGATACATTGACTTTCTATGCAAGCTATAGTGTTAGAAATCAATAAGCATCTTTCGTGTGTGCTGGTGGTTTGTCTCAGTACACCCACAAGAGCAGTCCACTGTAAGGGAGGGAGAGTGAAGTCTTTATTTGCACTGTCATTTGTAAATTGGTAGAGAAGAAACTGGTTCATGGGGAAGGAGAAGGAAGGAGTGAGGAGAGAATGTCTATCGTAAGAAATGGAGAAGATGTTTGAGGAGATTATAAATGAGCCGTACTTGTACATATTGCAGGCCCACATGCTTGCTTGTGGACTTGCTGCAGTGTGCTGCATAAAGCATGTACATGTACTGTCTCATGGATTGTCCTTTCTTATGAGAAGTGGCCTTACTGCCTGTGTTGATTTTAATTACATAGGGAAAAGATGAGCCAGTGCTAGATCCAGCCTAGAAGAAGGTGCTCTCTGATCTTGCTCCTAGTCTGAAAATCACAGCTCTGTATGCAGATATCTTAGTGAGCTTTGGGAGTTTGCCATTTTGAGGTTAATCCTTTAAACTGTTTTTATATGGAGAACCTCCAAGAGCTTATAGCCAAACTGAGGAGCCAGTGATGGTCTGTATTGTCTGGCCAGGAATATAAAACCACTATGTGTGGCACAGATTACGATGCAGATCGGTGTGTACTTGTCACTGATATTCCTATCTGATAGTGTTCCGGCCCAAGACTGAAAAATTATTCTTGTTGCAGCCAGTCTCAGCCCCCATGAAGTGACGTGCTAATCCTGGGAGCCTGCATTGTACCACCATAGCAGTTCTTCCTGTGTACATGGTCAGAGACTCCTAGGGAAATTGTTTTATAGAGATGCGGACAGCTTTTCAACTCCACACAGAGTTCTGTTCAGATGACATGTATGTAGATTCTTTTTGCCAATGCCTCTGATGTCTTCTGTTTGCAGACAGAGTATACAATTAGTGATTAATCAATCACTTTTCACACTAGTGTTTTGATCAGCCAACACTGTAGTTTTTAGTCTGTAAATGACAGTTCACTTGCCAGAAGGATGGTGTGGCTCCAGAAGCAATGCCAATCTCATAAATAGTTGAATAGGAAAGTCGTGTGCTGCTGTTGAAGACCAGAGACTGTTGCTGGTACAGAGAACTGGATGTTATCTTCCTTAAATGAAATTTCTGTACGTTTGTATAATTCTATTAGAGAATAGGGTGAAGAGGGTGAGCATTTTTCTCTGAAAGACAGTTATGCACACAGCTTCCGTGAGCCAGGGCAAAGGCCTGCAGCATGGCTGTACCTGGCTCACGCTGTTTGCCTTGAGGAAATCCAACCCTAACTCAAGCATGTCTACCAAGAGCAATACAGAAGTAACATAATAGTATAAATTGGTTTAAGCTTTAGCTTTGCGCTTTAGCTTTGAGTGTGTGATTAATCTGCTGTATGTGTGTGGTAACCTGCTGTAGGTGACACTGCTTGATCACGGGGGTTGGATCTGATGCCCTCCAGAGGTCCCTTCTAACCTCAGACATTCTATGATTCACATATATTAACAACAAGTCATTATTCTGTATAAAATGAACTATCTATGACCCTAGAAAAAAATACAGGATTACAGAGAGGGGATGGTAGTAGAGGACTTGACTCTTGATAACCAAGGCCCAGAGTCTTTAAACAAACTCACTAGTGGTCAGTTACTGGTGCTTAAAGGCATGTAACCTTGGGAGTGAGGTAAAATTAATTTATGCAAAATCAAGGAGAGCAAAGCAGGGCATGGGCTTGTACTGCTGGGTCAGGATGACTGGAAACAAAAGAAATGGTCTGGGGTATAAAACCTACCGTTGTTTTAATTCAGAGCAGAGTGGGTACTCACTGCCGAAACTGGTTGCTAAGTTTGTGAACACAAGCGTTGCTGTTATTACCTGTACATATGCTATGTCACTTCTGCTACTTTGGGTAAGTTATTCAGTAAGGGTATGGCACTAAATATACAGGCATAAATGTGTGTGTGTATGTATTATTCTTTTGAATTGTTTGGGAGTAAATAAAAAAAAAATAGTAATTTGTAATTGAAAGATATTGTGTATATTGTTATTTCCTTTCTCTCCTCCAACTCTATTTTTGCCCAACCAGTTGTTTTGGCAACAATAATCAATGAACACATAAAACATGCAAGGAAAAAAGAAAGAAAAAAAGAAGAGTAAAGCTACTAAGTGGAATTCCTGTAAGACCTTTCTTGAAGAGAATATTCGGCAGAAATGAAAGATGTTTTTACTTTTGTGCTTGTGGAAAAAACACTGTTTTCTTTTATGCTGCTTTCCAAGCCCTCCAGTTTTGGTTGGGCGCATGGAAATAGCCCTAACTGACAGATATTCCTGTTGAAGTTGTAATAAATCCCTAAAAAACATGACTAAAACAGCAGCAGCACCATGCTGTGTCCTTTGATGCGTTTGTTAGACACCCCCATAGAAATTTAAATCAAACACAGCTTCTACCACCAAACCAGTAAGTTGTGAAAGAAACTTTCATTCTTTTCCAGAACCAGAAGCAATTATCCACAGCTCAAAGCATTTCAGACAGCATAATGAGGGTATGATATTAACCAGTCAATTGGACTAATCTGAATGACCATCAGTACTCCAAGCAAAAGAGGCCTTATTATAGTTACAGTTATTACACTGCTGCAGTTACAAGGTTACTTAGAAAGCTGAACTCAATCTATCAGCATATTAGAGACTGAAATGCCAAATCATCAAACTGGAAGCCTTAATATACCATTTAGAAATGGTGAGATGAGGAAGATGCCTATGTGAAAACTTAGAGGGTATAGGATCTCCTTGACATAATTCTTCTCTATATTCTGAACCAGTCATTCATCTGAATGATGTATGGGAATTTACACTGCTTTTTCATCTTTCTGGAAGTTTTCTTCAGCTTGCAACTTTCAAGAGACATTTCTTGCATTGCATGTTCTCATTTAAATGAACTCACTGAAAAGAATATGTTTCATTATTATGGATATTTTATTTTATTTTTTTAATTTGGCTAATAAGAAAAGTGAAAGAGCTAGTGTAAATGTTGATGCTTCATTACAGGATTTGGAGCTGTTAGTAATCAGGGAACACAATGACTTATTTCATGACTGGTGAAGATGACCATATTCTTTGCTCTCAAAAGATGCTAGAGAGTGTGCTTTTCATGTAAGAAGAGGCTTCAACTGTGTTTTATACCAAGGCCATAAATGGACAAGCCTACTGCATGTTACAGTATGCATCTGGAGGTTAGAAATAAGGTGGACCAGAACCATAAAAGAAATAAATTTTCTGCTTAAAATTGAGATTGAATGAAGGAGAACCTGGAGTGGGACTTTGGGTTAAATGAACTCAATAAATGAACTACCAAGGTCAGCAACAAAAAGTTCATATGAAAAGGCAAGGCACACAGAGGACAATTTGTTCTGATCCAAACACAAGGGACTGCAAGAAGCACTAGACAGAAATCTAGTAGTGAGAGGACAACACTGGTGTGAAATGCTCTTTTCGTTGCCTGGAGAGAACTGACATTTCTCATTGCTATACCCATGGAAGCTGAGGAAACATAACAGAATTAAAGCTCTTGGCTAGAAAGAGCTATTTTCCTTTAAATTCAAGAAAAAACAGACTGAAAAAAAAAACCAAACTTGAAAGAGAACTTCTGCGTCAAGATACAACAGGATAAAAATGAGTAGGTGACCTAGCAGAAAAAGGTATTTCTTTGTTTGGATTCTTCTTATACAAGCAGCTGTCTGCTTTCACCAGAGAACCAAATGTGTGAGCTGAATAAGCCAAATGGAAACCTGATGCAGGCATGACCTGATTTTGACTCTGCAATTAGGCTTAGAGGTTTATTGGCTTTGGGAGCTGACATTGGATGAGCTTCCTTGCCTTTCTTCCAGAAATCATTGATTTTAATCTCAACCAAGTTGTTAGAAACACTAACACAGACACCAGATGGTAATAGAGAACGAATGTATAGCCAGTAAATTTAGTCTCCAGTGGATATTCAGGTGTAGCAGCCTAGGAGTGTTTCTATACAATATTTTGCAGGCAGATGTGAACGTACTCTAGCTGTACTCCAAGCCAATTGGTTGCAAACGAGCTCCAACCCCAAAGCTATATTGCAACAGTTGTGTGACATACTATTCAAGGTGATAAGTCCAGATCAAATTACTAAAAGTACCATTTGGCTCATGAACAATGTACTGTACATCAGCTTATTGTGCCACTTTGATGAGAAGGGTACCTCAGTCTCTTTTACAACAGTTCGTTAGTACAAGACAATCTGACTGTGAGACTTACTTGGATTATCTCCTCAAATAATTCAGAATTTCTTTAAAAACCTGACTTCTCTGTTCAGTGTTCACCTCTTCTAACTCTGCATTAAAGCCATGTGTGTCTTCGATTCTCCTGTTCTGTCATCATTCCTGCTCTCTTTTCTGCTCTAACAGCTTCCACCCCTGTTCCTCTCCTGTTCTGTTGCCTCTGGGCTTACCAGTTCCTTCCTTCACTTTAGGATATAACTTCTAGCTCAGGTTGCTTTCACGGAATACACAAGATAAACATCCATCAGTCCAGCACCAAGAGGAAAATAAATGGAGGAATCTGTGTAACTGTGGAAGTCTTTGTACATTCGGTACAAATACTTGCAGTATTTATATACTTACATTAAACTTTATATAGTTACAGAAAATTTTATATATTTATATATATTTAAATATTGATGTGGTTTTAGTTTTTTGTGTGGGTTTTTTTTTTTCCATGGCAATAGATCATAGACTTATAGAATCATAGAATGGTTTACGTTGGAAGGGACCTTAAAAGATCATCTAGCTCCAACCCCCCTGCCATGGGCCGGGACACCTCCCACTAGACCAGGTTGCTCAAAACCCCATCTAGCCTGGTCTTGAACACTTCCAGGGACGAGGCATCCACAGCTTCCCTGGGCAACCTGTTCCAGTGCCTCACTACCCTCATAGTGAAAAATTTCTTCCTGATACCTAATCTAAATCTACCCTCTTCCAGCTTGAAGGCATTACCCCTCGTCCTATCACTACATGCCCTTGTAAAAAGTACCTCTCCAGCTTTCCTGTAGGCCACCTTCAGATACAGGAAAGCTGCTATAAGTTTGCCCTGGAGCCTTCTCTTCTCCAGGCTGAGCAACCCCAACTTTCTCAGCCTGTCTTCACAGGAGAGGTGCTCCAGCCCTCTGGTCATCTTTGTGGCCCTCCTCTGGACTCGTTCCAACAGGTCCACATCCTTCTTGTGCTGAGGACTCCAGAGCTGGACACAGTATTCCAAGTGGGGTCTCATGAGAGCAGAGTAGAGGGGCAGAATCACCTCCCTCGACCTGCTGACCACACTTGATGCAGCTCAGGATATGGTTGGCCTTCTGGGCTGCCAGTGCGCATTGCCAGCTTATGTCAAGCTTCTCATCCACCAACAACCCCACGTCCTTCTCCTTAGGGCTGACTCTCAATCCGTTCTCTGCCCAACCTATATTTGTGCTTGGGATTGCCCTAAACCATGTGCAGGATCTTGCATTTGGCCTGGTTGAACGTCATGAGGTTGGCACAGGCCCACCTCTCAAGCCTGTTTGGGTCCCTCTGGATGGCATCCCCCTCCACCATTGTGTCGACTGCACCACACAGCTTGGTGTCGTTGGCAAGTTTGCTGAGGGTGCACTCAATCCCAACATCCATGTCACTGACAAAGATGTTGAACAGCACCGGTCCCAGTACAGACCCCTGAGGAACGCCACTCATCACTGGTTTCCCCTTGGGCATTGAGCTGTTGACCACAACTCTTTGAGTGCAACCATCCAGCCAGTTCTTTATCCACCGAGTGATCCGTTGGTCAAATCCATGTCTCTCCAATTTAGAGACCAGGATGTCATGTGAGACAGTGTCAAAAGCTTTGTATAAGTCCAGGTAGATGACATCTGTTGCTCTCCCCTTATCCATCAACACTGTAATCCTGTCATAGAAGGTCACCAAATTTGTCAGGCATGACTTGCCCTTGGTGAAGTCATGCTGGCTGTAACCACTCACCTCCTTATTTTCCATGTACATTGGTACAGTTTCCAGATATTCTCAGTATTGTTGATGGGCTACCTTCCACTAACAGATGGTTTAGGTGTATCAAATTCTGTCCAAGTTGGGTACTTTTTAAGAATTACAACAGTACTGCAAACATAAAAAAAATTCTCTGTCTTCATTAATGTTTTATTTGAGCACAATAATTCCTATTTGCATATTTAAACAGGTCTACAATATCCTAAAATATTATTCCTACCTCTACTAGTTGTTTAAAAGCATGTTTTTAGTTACTCAGTGACAGGAGAAAAGAGAATCATTTGTCCTCATTGGATAAAAGGTACCCCTTTAATTCTTGATTCAGTTGTGAAGAATTCTGATAATTTTATAGCCTTATAGTTCACAGAAAGTTTTCTTATTTAAAAGGTTCAGCTCAATGTTCATTTTCATTTAGCTGTTCTGTAATGAAGTGTTTCTTACTAGAATGTTTACAGTCGGTGCATAGATAAATCATAAACAGGAATTCTAATTCTTTGCTAGTTATTCATATGAGTTCCATTACAGCCACACGGCAGGCAGTGATGCACTTCAAGGATTGTGCTGATGCTGATGTTATAAAGCAGAAGAACAAAGTTTCAATGGTCTGTAAATGTCAGCAGAATCCTGATAGTAAATTATGACCTTGCTATTGACTCCTGGGTACCTTTAGCTACATTTTATGCATTTCACATAATGAAAGTGTAATGCTCTTCAGATGATATAAACAAAAGGGTAGCACAACTGACCAAATTCATGAACCAGAAGAGAACATCAGATGTTTATCAGGAGTTTTGTGAAGTTATTTATAGAAGTTAAAGTCATCTTTAGGAAAGCAATAATATCCAGAGGGTAGTGTTGCAAGCAATACTAGTGTCTGTATTCTTAGGGGAATTAATTTTTTTTGTTGTTGTTGGAGTTCAGTATACAGAGCTCTGAGATTCAGTACATTAAACTATCTTTATTCTTAAGCATAAAATTGGAATTCTTGGCTTGCTTGTAATTTATATATTGAAGCTTTGTAGCTCTGAGGGGATACATTAATGTCCACTGCAGTGTCTGTCAGTGGCACATTCCATGACTGAGGTGCCAAGGCAAACTGAATTCAATAATACAGAGTTGATTATGGATAACAGAACCACAAGTTTGTGCCTGACATATAAGTGACCTTGTAATCCTCTCCTTAGAATTCTTGCCAGCATTCCTCCCTTCTGTCACTCTCTTTTATTGTGTTTTAAAATTAGATTAGAAGGACTTTGGGGCAGAGACCATGCTGCCTCTTACATCCCAAGGAAGAACTTATTTTTTACTGCACTGAAAATGTATCTATTGTGCAGATCATTTTTTGAGTTCCTATTTTGAAATGTTAAAAGTTCGTATCATCCTCATTCACATTCCTTTCATAATCCTAAGTGAGATTCAAAAAAGAAAGTTATAAGTTGCTCATTTCATTTCATAGTAACTAAAATGCACTCCACCGGCTTCCTTTTCTCAGAATTACCCGATAATGGATGCCTCAGTTTTTTCTTTCAGATCCTTTTAGCTACCGTTGAAAATGTGGGTGTAGTTCCAGTAATATTAAAAATATTTTTTTTTGTGGCTAACAAATCCAAAATTTTATTTGTTCCTTTGTACAAAAAACACTGCTGTAGAAGATAGTCCAGTAAGGCAATTGCTGCATGGTATCATATTTAGGATAAACACCTTTCTATGTTGCTGCTCTTTTGTTTGGAACATGAAGGCAATTATATCATTCCTCTTAAAAAATGTACTCTGTTGGGAGAAGAAATTAATCCCTTTTTTTTTTTTTTTTTTTTTGAAAGCAGGAAGAAAATGGATAGAGGACAGCTACAAAGTGAAGAAAAGCTGTTTGAATGTAGAATCAGTTGATAGGAATGAAGCTTTAAAATTCCTAACAAAAGCTTTGAAGCTTTTGGAATGTCTCTTTGGCAAATGTCAATACCCTAGAACAGGCGTTCTTCTGCTTTAAGGATAGTGGAATCATCAACCACCTTTAGTGTACTTATCAGAGATAGCTATGGGCTTCTACTGCTAAAAATGGCTTCTGATGAGTACACAATGCTGTACTGCAGATACATTGGGTGATACTTCAGAGGGCATATGAATTCTTTATGTTAGAAATAAATAGCTCCTTCAAATATCAAGGAAATTCAAGAGACGCCTGAAATTTCTTACGTTTGCTGCATTGGAAGCCAGCTAAGAAAAAATAATAAATCAGTACCTGTTATTGATTGAAGCCCTAAGGAAGATCAGAGAATCAAAGTGTAGAGAATTTGGCAGTTGTGATCAATAAAAGAGGCAGTTCCCATTTGACCGCTCAAAGGAAAGAGACCTTGAAATATTCACTGGAAACTTCATCAGATATTTAAAAATACCTTGCGGCTACTTTTCAGACACTCATTAACTATCAGTTTTCATCACCAAGAACCAGTGAAGATGCTGACATACTTTGGCTACAGAAACCTTGCCTGTCAATGAAACAAGGTGGAAGCAGTCAACTAGTGAACTCTTCTCAAGATCCTTCTGTACTCTTTGAGTTCAGGCATCATGTAAGTGAGAATAAGTCTTACATCATCTGGATGGGAAGACGGAATGTTAGTGAGAGTCTACTACACATGCTTAGGAAACCTGGTGCATCAAACCAGCTGTTCATATCCAGCGGTATTGTTCAGTTTGTTCAGGGTAGACCACAGCTCTTCCAAACTGGAAGAACTCATGGCCTAGGCCCAGATCCTCACTGTCTCTACATCTTTTCACAGTTCCTTGTCCAATGCCACATTCATCTTCCTGACCATGCAATGCCATTATCCTTTATATAATTAAGTATCTGCTGAAGACTCACTTTTACAGAATTATTTATCGGAGACTGATCACTATAGATATAAAGCTGCATAAACATTATGTCATATAATTTCTCCAAATATTTTTATATGGTTCCTATGCTCTTACATCAAAGGTAACACTTATCTAACTACAGGTTCTACTAGCAGCGTAAAATAAATACCATTTGAGAGTGGAAAGAGTCCTTGTTCAAATAAGTGTAAGGAAATGTGAATTGACAGTGTTTATGACCTCTGGTACTAGATACCCCAGGAACACAAACAGGTTTGTACAGACCATCCCGTGTTGCATATTTATCCAGGAGTTTATGTATAAATACATTTATTCAGACAACTACCCTTGAGCTTTCACACTGATTTGCAGTGGACAGCTTAGAGACACATAATATGACTGAGCTCAAGTTGCTGCACACACAGTCTGCTGCAAGAGAAGACAATTATCTTCTGCTTCATCTCCACTGAAGGAGAAAAACATGTAATAGACAGAATAATATAGGTCGCAAGGGATCTCTGGAGGTCGTCTAGTCCAACCTCCTGCTGAAAACAGGTCTGATCAGATCAGGTTGCTCAGGGCTGTGGCCTGTTGAGTGTTGACCACCTCTAAGGAGCACCTTCCACCATGACTCTGGGCAACATGTTCCAGTATTTGATGAATCTCATGATCAATTTTTTTCCTTGTATCCAGTTTGAATTTTCCACATTCCAGTCATATTCAAACATGACTGCATAAATTCTGATGTGGACCGTTGTATTGAAAGATTTGTTTGCCACTTTAGATAGTATTATACCAGATTTTATATTAATTCTCTAAAAAGACTAGATTTTTCATATGACCAAGAGATGTGTTGCCTTTGAATATACACTAAATTTTACACCAAAATTTTAATCTAAATGTTTAAATCAAAGCTTTTATGCCTAAAATGGAGCTTGCACATGCTTGTCTTCAGTCCATGTTCTATCAAGCATGAATTTGCTGACTGAAGAAAGGAAAACTTCTGATGTTTCTCCACACCTTTTGAAAACGCACCATGTCTAAATGAAATAGAAAAAAACCCCAGCATCTGGCACCTGGTTGCTAGAGTTATCCAGGGTATATTTTGTATTGATATTTCTACCTAAAATAGCATAAGAATACAATCTGCCTTGGCTACCTCAGTGCATGTTCTGTCAGGCAGTTTAAGGGGTCTACTGCTGACAAGTCAGTCAGAGGAAAATCCTTTTGTTTTGTTTTGTTTTATATTATTTTATTTTATTTTATTTTTTATTTTATTTTATTTTATTGTAATTGAGATGAAATGGAAAGGAACTGCAAAAGCTATATGCCCTTGAGACAAAAAAGGAGTCTTGTGAAGAAGTAATATCTTTGGAATAGAGTACTGAATGTTAGTAATTCTGGGCTACATTGAGACATTTCACCACACTGGTCAGAAAAAAGATTAAAGTCTCGTGTGTGCTATACAGTTAACTAGTGGCAAGTCCTCCTACAGGGAAGACGTATGTGTAGGAGACAGTAGGACTCTTTTGTCAGTCACAGCAGAGGAGAGCAGAGAAGTGAATCTATGAGATGTGAGCTGCTGGACTGAAACACTGGAATGGTAAAACATTGTTGCTTGTTATCAACAGCAAGAGGACTTTTTTTTAAGGCTGTGTAATCACTGCATCAGGTTTAACAAACACTAATGCATAGCTATATGTAGTAGCTGCAACAATAAACAGGAACCCGATAGCCTGTCTTCTGGCTTAAGGGTCTAGAGTGTGTTGTTCTGTAATTGAAGAGTTCTGAAGTGGTCTTTCTCATTCAATATTAGCATTTTAACTATAGGCACTATGGGTCTATGCCTAATGTAACTACCTACACATACCAGACTTCAAAGGAGCATGTTGCTTTTGTCTTCTCACAGCCACATGATAGTTGTAATTAACAAACACTGTCAACCTTGTGCAAAGTATCAAATGCTGATTGTCACTCTGTTGATTAAATCAACTGGCAACAGTCAGTCTCTGAGAAGTGCTGCACAGCTCTCCCAAGACTTCAGCACCACAGTGAGTTTTTTTGTTATGCAGTAGGACTCAACAGTACCGCTTTACCAACGTTATTTTCCATCCCACCCATCAGAACAGAAATAGTAAAAGGTAGTGGTTACAAGGTCCCTTCCCTTCCCTTCCCTTCCCTTCCCTTCCCTTCCCTTCCCTTCCCTTCCCTTCCCTTCCCTTCCCTTCCCTTCCCTTCCCTCATACAAAATCAGTGTTCTTACAACTTACCCCATTGTTAGTTCTGTTACTGTAGCTT
>VFFE01007668.1:139566-249179 GCA_008921705.1 Burhinus oedicnemus
CTCCTCTCCTCTTTTCTTCTTTTTAAGCCCCCAAAACCACCTTTCTCTTTAATATGGTATACACTTAGGAAAGCTACGTAGAAACTGCAGTTTCCATGGGTTTGCAACCCAAGTTTCAAAATCCTACTTTTGTCATTGGTTCTTTATACATATTGAAACTTTCATCTTTGAATTGGGCAATCTGCCTTATTGAACAACAGACCTTCTGTAAAACATCATTTCTTCAAAAAAAGGACTGGACTGTTTACAGTTCAGAATTACCAAGTGGACTACAAGGCTATCCAGACTCCACTGTGCTGGGGAGCAGAATATGAATCTCAGTGGAGCAACCAAAAATAAATCAAGGAGGCTGCAACAAGTGCTGCTTTGAAGCAGCTCTCCTTGAAAACTCTGCTGTCCTACCTCTCCAGACTGAAGCTGCTTAGATAGTTTTCTTAATCTGTCTGAGATAACATCTTTCTGCAACTGTTTCCCACTCTGTTTTTCCTTGTATACAAGTGTAGTCAGAGCAAAATTAAAGACTAGAAACTCTCAGCTTATGGCAAAAGGTACAGCTGTTGAAGTTGTGCAAATGTCTAATTAGAACTTCTCACTGAATACATAAAACTGTGCTTCTTGCCTCCTTGTTTGATGAAAATACAGAAAAATATTGAGATGACCATAGCTCACTGCCAGCTGTACTTTGTGCAGTTCTTGTTTATAATATTTGATCCCAAATTTTATAAGAAGTAAATGAGCATAGAAACCAAAATCCTGTGGAAAACTAGGAGAAACTGAAAGTCATCTTGGGCACTTCTGAATAGTTTGCTCCACTCTTCTAACACTTCTAAACTGATGTATATGTAAATGTATTGGATAACTTACCAGGTCGGTTTGTTGAATTCTTTTTCCTTACCCTTCTCTTTTTGACGAAAGCTGTTCCCCTACAGAGTACCAGATGAATATCTTAATGTGTTCTGAAAAATCCTGGTGGGAGAGTCCCCATTTGGCGTATGGTGTTTGGCAAAGTCACTTTTTGGCATTTTTCCATCTGAACTATGAGGAAAATCAGATCAACTGTGTGGTACAGACCTCAGCAGGGTACTGCCCTAAGCACTACTAGAACAAGCAGCACTATTCAGGATTTTAATTATGTTTAATGTTGGGAGGGGAAAAAAACCCCTTTAATATTTGATTATTTTTATCAACAAATGTCTTTATAAAGGGCATACTCAATCTGAAGTTTTCTGTTGAGTTTTCAAGTTAGATTAACGGCCATTTAGGCAGTGTGTTCAAACAAGCTCATGTATGTCTAATAAGTTGAACAGGTAGGACCTACCTGCAGCAGCTAAAAGGCTGGATGCAAAATCAGATTATCACAGTTTCCAAGTGCTCTGTTGTGATGTTTGTAATTGGTTGTTGTCTGGGAAGAATCAAGTAGAAGCATAAACTTGTGATCTTACCCTGGGAAATTGCCTAATTTTCTTCTATTAATCAGTAGGGCAAAATGTTTGTTTTGACATTTCTATTGCTAATTCAAATGGGATTTTTTACTTTCATTTATGCATTGATATGTTTGACACAGAGACCTTCTCAGCTTGCAATAGCTGCCCCTTTTTCTTTCAAAAATATTTCTTTCATTATGCAGTTTATCTTTATTTTCATTTGACTCCGTCTAGTTCAGAAATCTGTCTACAAATTACACGACTCAGATTAAAATGACTAGTACATTTTTTTTCTTTAGAGGATTTGATCAGAATTGTTCCTATACAGAACAGAATCTGCTGTATTTGAAAATATCCCTAAATGCTGAAAATTTGATATGTAAAAAAATATTGAAAAATGAGCAGAAAAAATTAATGCAAAGCTGATTTATTTTTTCTTCAATACACTTTTGGCTCTCACACAACGTAACAGACAGACCAAATGTATTTATCTGTTTATAAGAGCCAACTGGATTGGTTTCTGAACATCGTAGTAGGAAAGCAAACTAAACTTACATTTAGAAAAGCAATTATTTTTGTTCATACAAGTAATTTATGTAGTACCATATCTCAAACTGAGAAAATTAAGAAACTGATTTTGAAGTTTTGAGCACATTTTCTTTTCACTTATAGAATCATTGGTGTGGCATGCAGTTTATTACTTCTGGCTGATGAAATATTTTTATTTGGAAATGGGTATATAACATGGAAAGAATATAAACCATGAAAGTGTGGAAATAGGTAAATTGGTAATTATTTAAGATGAGAAAGAATATAAACAGAAAGTTCATAAGTTTGAAATCTGCTTTTTAAAAATAAGAAGTTTATGGAAGTGAGGCTATTAAATGTAAAATTAATGGAAAACTTGGAAAAATAATCCAGAAAATTTAAGTGGGCTTTTATGGATCACCTTGTTTCTGACTTTCATGTTTTTTACACTCTGGAGAAATGCCCTGTTATATTTTGTGGTGACATCTTCTTGATTTCTGGAGTACCTATCATGCCGTTGCTTTACAAATCCTGTATTACTGAGTTGCTATGAGTCACCTCACCTTTTTGACCTTTTTGGCTTTTTAGATAATGACTGCTTCTTGAAGTTATCTTTAGTATGGTTTTGGCTTTTTAAACATCACTGGAGAAAAAAAATTCTTCTTTATAAATATACTGGCTCTTTTAACTCACATGATCTATAATGCCAGAGTATCTGATAACGTATAATTTGGATCCATTATTTGTTTAGCTGTGGTTTTCAGGATTGTTTGGAGAGTTATGCTAAAAAAAATGGAATCAGACTTTTCTCCAACCGTGCAATTTATTTAATCTTCTTCACTGTGACAGATTAGAATTAAAGTGTCAATTCCTAACTGATATAGGCTAGAATTAATGTTGAGAACATTATAAGAAATTTAAACCCATTTACTTCAAACTTGGGTGGATGGTAGATGATGAACTGGATTCAGGTTAACTTTTAGAATTAACATGTAGAAATACAGTTGCTAATGAGACAAACAAGAACAAAAGATCTTTGTAGCAGTGAATGATAATTTTACAGTAAGAGTTCAGGTTGGGCTGGGAAATAAGCATTGTGTGCAAAGACTCCTTAAAATAAGTTTGTTACATAACCATGGAATTTAGGGAACAGAACAGAATACGTTAAAATGGAACAGGACAGGAGAAAATATAATAAAAGATAATAGAACACCCTCCAGAGCCACCACAGTGAAAGCCAAATAAGAACCACAGGTGAAATAGAGCTGGGACAATAAACAGCAGAAACTCCTGAAGGCCCTCAATCATCCATCACAGCAAATGTCTCCATGGCTGTAAACGTAAGACCTAACAAATTAAAAATGATGGATGAGCGAGACACAGTACAATGTAACTGAATTTTGGCACTCTATCATTTTTTCTACCAAAAGAATCAAACGGGGAAAAAACCCAAAACAAAACAAAACCAGCCCAAACCACAGTCTTTTTACTTAAAAGCAACAACACAAAAGAGAAAAAGAGTAAAATGTATACTGTATAAAATGAGCTACCTATCAGCACTTGCAAAACCACCTCTGTAACCGTGAATCTCCCTGTAATACTCTCCCTGACAATAATTTTTAACAGAAAGTCCAAAATAAGAGTGGAAACATTTAAGCAGGTAGTGTGCTAGAACCAGAATTTAGGATACTTTATAGAATTCTCTAATTTGTCTCCTGCATTCACTTCATCGTTTCTTATACCTAAGCATCAAGGGCTTTGAAAAAGTGATTTTTCTGTCCCATTTCTCTGCAGTCTCTAACACAGCAGGATCCTTGCCTGTGATTGTTATTGTGGTAGTTATGAATCAGTACCACTAACCTTGATTAGTGTTTGCCTTGCGTAGGATTCGGTATGGTATAAATGGCATTTCCATGAACTGTTTTGAGAATCTGGTATTCTGTTTTTCTTTCTACTCTTTCTAATCTACATGTGCTTCCCTTTTTATTTAGACTGTTCTTTCATAATTCCCAATTTCCAGAACAGTGGCAACAGAAGGAGTGAAACAAAGACATGCTGAAGTCTATTCTAAAGGCATGGAACAAAGACCTTTTTTGCAAGCCTTTCCAAATAGTGCCTATTGTGCAAATAATGAGTAGGAAAAGTATGATGAGAAATGCCTGATTACCACAAATCAGAACCAGATATACAGCTGGTGAATGACAGACTGCAGATCTTCAGTAGTGAGAGTTTTCATGCTTTGTATACTCTCAAGTTAGATTTTACATGAACTAAAATGTAAGTTATTTTATGTTTAAATGTTTTCCAACTGAGGGAACTAGTGCTTAGTGAGGTTCATAGTTCTCTGAGCCTTCAGATGGTGGTCTGTCTCCACTTTTTTGGTTTTTGTTTGGTTGGTTTTGTGTTGAGTTTTTTTCATAGGAGGAAAAAGTATTAGAAAGCAAAGCGTGGAGTGTGTGAAGCAATGACACACAAGCAAGCTTCTTTGCATCTTACTCATTCACGTGAAAAAAGCAAACTCTACAAACTAGAATGTTCAGCTCCTAGAGTCCGTAATAATTAAAACAATGTAATTATTGTTTAAGAGCTGATGGTGGTAATTGCATATCATTTCCCTTGCAGATCATCTCATCAACCATAAACTCTAACACAGAGGTAGGTAAAGAAGAAACTCATTTAGAGTAGGTACTTCCTCTGTATGCCCTATGAGCACGCAGTCAATTTCCAATGTCCTCAGGTCCTAAAGATAACATCTGCTTTTGCAATTCAGTTGAAAATTCATTAGTAAAACTATTTCCTCTGAGAATTCATGAACTCCCACGAGTTCTTTTATTCCTTTGGGCTCTAGTCTCCATCTCATCCACTGTATCTGATCTTGAGATATATTGAGATGTCTCCAATTTTCATTTCCCAGCTGGTAACTTTCTACACAAAGCCTTCTTTCTAAAAAGTAATCCGCTGCAACAGACACCAATCAAAACACAGCAGCCATTTTTGTTTTATAGGAGATGCATTTCTGTCTATGTATATCTAGTCCAGATAAACCATGAAGTTATATCTATGTTAGTATAACAATTATGATTTACCTTTCCATAAGCAATGACATTAGTAGGGGGTCACAGGGGTCATCTAGTATAATACCTGATAATTAATTTAGTGAATCACAGTGTTATAGACTACACTACATAAGAGTACAATATTCTTTAGGAATTATACAGACAGGACTGTTTTAATCACCTAAAAATCAAAAGACCATTCTAGATCTTACATCCGTTAGAGTAATAATTTCATTTATTTCTCAAGTAAGTATCAATAAAAAAATAGGTTAATCTGAAAAGAAAATGTGTTAATATTTTTCATGAATCAGAAGAAATTAGTGGGGTTTTGTGCATTCCAAAAACAGAGTTAACACTTGTTAACTTTGAAAGAGAAACAAGAAGAGGATGATGGAAATGAGGTTCCATCTTGATCCTTTCTTGGTTTTGGTAAATGATGTCGCTAAGTGAACCTAAGTCTAAGCCACCAAATTTATATTCCTTCCTTTTGAAAAATACAAAAATATTAGGATTAAAATCTTACAATTTTTTTCCCTAAGTTTCATTGCTAAAAATATTTTCTTATTGGCTTCCCTAATTCCCACTTTTTCCCCAGAGTCTGGTTTATTATTTATGGAAGCCCATGAATGCTGCCCAGAACTTTTACATGTCCATGCACGGGCCAGATTGCAGAAACAGGACCAGACTGGAGGCCTTGTCAGATAAATAAGTCAATGGAAACTTCAGAGATAGAAGGTCTTTTGTTACCATCCTCATTTCTTTGATGGACAGCAAGCAAATGTCTAGTAAATATCTCTTTTCTGAGGTAGATGGCAGTGTATAATATTTTCTTTGCCAGCATTAATTAGGTGGAAGTATAGTAAGTATTCTCTTGAGTTAAACACTTTTCCAACTACATGACTACTTCAGTTCTGTTCAAGAGTTTTAAAAATATTGAGAGGTTTTCTGAGTCACTGGTATAAATAATCAACAAATTTTTAATAGTGAGGATTATAGAAGAAAATAGTACTTTATACTGGTATTTTAGGAACCTAATAGGATGAATTGGGCAATAGTCTATCTTTTAATCTGATTTTGGAGATCACGAAAAGTCTCAATTTTAGCATTTAGTTAAGCAAGGAATTGTAGATGGCAGTAGCAATAATTAATACCTTTGCAATGTAGTGTTGCGGGAAATAGTTGTTACCGAGTTATTCTAGTTGAAAGATCCTGCCTAGGACTGCTTCCCACCATGTGGACAGGAGCTTCTCATAATGTGAATAACTGTTTACGTTTTCGTGTGTAAAAATACTTGTAATCTTAAACACAAAGTGTAACAGAATATTAACTAAAATAAGAAGCTACCAATTCTAGAACATAAATAAAGTACTTTTGAAAGGTAATTTTAATGATTCACTTTGGGGTACAATGAATATTCTATGCTTTAGAGTCATTAAATCAAGAGTGAATGTCTTTCTAAATTATGCCACATGTATTAGAACCAGTCACAAAATTAAATAAAATGAGGAATGGTTTCATTCTGTTATTTCATACAGGTTCTAATTTTTATTCCTATAAACATTCACTAAAATGTTGATTGACTTTTATTAAATAAAATTTAAATAAACCTTCCAAATATACTGTAATCATTTATGAAATATAAGCTATACACAACAATTGAAGGGATTTTCACATCAATTGAAAGGATTTTGGTTTTTTTAACTTCTTAAAAGTAATAAATGTTTCTTATCACTTGTTCTAGCTTCCATGTAGGAGTAATCAATACTAGGACGTCTGAATATACATATAATATTATCTAATTATATCCTACCATTTGAAATTTCATTCATTTTTTTCACACAAATACACATTTTTCTGAACTTGAAGGTATAGATCCCCACTCAGCAATCCCTAATCTGTTTTCTTTCCTGCTTTTTTTCTTTTACAGTTTGATAATTAACTTAGAGATGTGTTTTCAGTGTTACTTTCTCCAGAAAATTATAAAGCACCAGAAAAAAACCACAATAGTTCACTGATCATTTGCTTCCTTGAAATCACTGTGTATAATAAATATATAAAACCATTGCTACTTGAAATATTTAATGAGAATAAAGTTGCTCTTTGTCAGAGAAAATCATAAGTAAACACTTCCACAAGAAAAACTGGATGTGGATCTAAGATATTCTCCTAGATGGAATATCTGATGGTGGTTCTTCATGTATCTAAAGATTATCATTTGGGAGATGAAGCTTGATAAACTGTAACTGGATATAAGACAACCATTTTTAACAGATAGGGTCAAATAGAAAATCTATTTAAGAAACTAGGATTTGTATTTCACTAAAATTTTCTACTTGCTACTAATTCACTTCATTTCTTAAGGTGCCTTTCCACACAGCGTATGAAAACTGAAAACTGGAGCTGTTCCTGGCTCCACTTTCACTCACGAATTCCATGGTAAACTGGCCAAGATCCTGTCAGGCATCCTACAGCCCAACAAAGCAGCTGGGCCATGTGGATGCTGGGCAGCAGACTGTAGCCCAGTCTGCCTGCTTGGTTTCATTGGAAATGCTTGCTGCTGGAAGCTTTCCTTCCATTGAAACAACCTTTGCCTAATGAGAGGCTTTTCTGTTAAAAGTATTTGATTGATGTAATAGTGCCTGAAAGAGCTTCACCTTGTCACTGGCTGGGACACTGAGACTGACTTTCTCTCCCCAAAAGTCACATCTGCTGAAACTGAGCTGTGCAAAATGGCAGGGAAATTCCTTTCAGCCCTTCTCTGTAACCAGATGCACTTGTAATCAGAAGAGTCTTAGTACAGCTTTGCTAATTTCAGTCTTTCAAACTATAGCTCTCCTGAAGCTCTTTTGATTTGGTTAAAATCTGTCTCCCTCTTCCTATTGGTCCTTTGTCTGTAAAATTCATGTTCACTGCCTACCTGCTGAAAATTACAGGTGGACATCCCTGTCCCTCCTTGACAGTTTCGCCTTTCTCCAGCTACCTAGTTGTTATTAGTTTGGCAGCACATCTCTGTATAAAAGCCTGTGACTTAAAGGGTCCTTTTTTGAGAAAAGCCAGAGCAAGTATAAGGACCTGTTCTGAGAAGAGAGGATGAGCAGGGGACCGGTGGGAAGGAAATCCTTTTTTGGAGAAAAAGTAGCTCCTATGGTGGAGCTGTGAATGAAACTTTAAAAGGCTGTGAAGGTGCTGTCTCCAAGTTATTTTCCCTGTGGTAAATCCCAGGCCAACCACAGCTCAGAAGGGAAATCAAAGTAGCAAACCAAAAGAAGGCTGGACTTGACAGGCTCCATTCTTTTTTGGTTTTTCAGTGCTTGTGGCTGAAGAATGAATTGAGCAAAGGCTAAAGTATATTGAATGAACTATATGTTATCTGATAGTCACAGTAGAAATTATCCAGGATTTGGAGAATTTGTTGAAGTTACCAAAAAATATCCCAAAGGCAGGTATCTGATGCAGGCAGCTGCTTGAAGAACATCAGTGTGTGTTCAAAGACTACCCGCTCTTCCAATTTTTCATTTTTTCTCTCCTCACCAACATTTAAAACAATGTTTTTGTTGTTGTTTCTTGGCCTTTCTTTTTTCACTGTAAATACATAGCATTGCCGCCTACTAAGAACAAATACTGTTTCAGATGATCACAATTTCCCCTTGGATTTTAATCACTTGCCAAAGCCATTTGAACAGCATATTCTTCTGGCAAGACAATTTACACTGCTGTGTGCTGGATGAAAATATAATGAAAGATCTGTAGCTTCCATACTCTAGATTGTGAAAACCGGGGGAGGCTCTTGCTTATTTTCAATGTTTAAAATAAAAGAAATTTATGCAGCTTTTTTCTGATTAAAATAATAGACCCATGTACAACTCAAGTTGTTGACGAGGGAGATAAATTGTTATCAAGATAGAAATCTCTTTATTTTACTGGTTACATTAGCGGAATTGTTCCCTTGATTGTTTTTCCACGCAAAACAAGAATGTTTGTTCATTATACATCTATTATGTAGATGAAAATTCCTCCAACATAACCTTCCCCTGTTTTACTTGTTTTGCTGTCTTTGTGACAGAAAAACATAATTTCTGTTCTATTTTGTTTGCTGAATGTGACAGGGACAGGCATTTAGACAAACTCATACATCAAGCAAAGGGCTGGATTCAAGCTTTTCCAAGTTTGAACCTGATGCTTTTAAAGAGGAGTGAGAACAGTACTGTGATCAACTTACAGCAGCATGAATCAGTTTTTGATACCCAGATTGCTGCTGCCTGAAAAGTGCAGAACCCAAGGTGGCTCCTCTAAATCATGCTAGCTGCAAAAGTTGAAGCAATGATCGTCTGCTTTTCCCTACTACAACTGTCCATCCTCAGGCAAAAAGGAGAAAGAACAGGAGTTGAAACCACCTCACTGACTGTAATTTTATTTGCATGATTGCAGATGACAGCCCCAGAACTGACCTTGAACTGGATATTTGCAGGCATTGTGAAGAAGCAGCAACACCAATGGGCCATCTAAAAGTTAAGTATAAAATGGGAAGGGTGGAACTCAGTTGCTGAGACATAGGCTTAATTTTAGATGTCAATTTAGATCCTGTCTGTCTCCAGGTGCTGCCTGGAAAGAGTATGAGCCTCTCACAAGTACTGTAAAGAGTCTCAAATGACAACAGACATATATTTAGGCACCAAAATCCTGTGGTTAGAAACAAGCAAGAAAGTATGAGAAGAGCATGACACAATTTATCAGAATGATAGGAACTGATGACTGATTTGAAGCATGATCTTTGCAGCGATTATTTTGGTAGATATACATTGATCACACAGGTTCAGGATGGGCAATGGGACGTAACGCTCATCAGGACAGGAGACAAAAAGATCTTGTGTGAAAATGTGTGCTTTTGGAATAAATGAAGTAAAAATCTTAAGAATGATACGCAGACATAGGATCCTGGGGAGAAATCTGAGAAAAGGAAAATACTCTCAAGGTGTGGTGTGATGGGGCAGTAATGAGGTGACATTCACAGTGATCAAACTGGGTGATTTTGGGAAGGAGGATAGAAAGCTCTAAGTTGATGGAAAGACACCCTATACGAGATGTCAGGCAGTAAGACAGAAAGAGAAAGACCTGAAGGAAAGAGAAGGAAGGAGATTCACAGAATCATCGGAGTGACTTTATCATAAAGGTGATAGATTTTGTGCTTATGGTTGAGGTTACCAAAGATAACTTAGAAAGGAAAAAGATCTCAGAGCCTCACAACAGGTCTATAGAAACACTGTGAAGAGGATGGGAATCGCCTGGAGGAGAGGCTGATGGATCTTTTATAGCTAGAGAACAGCCAGGATAAGACGGATTGCAGAAGAGAAAGAAGAACCTGATTAAAGAAACCAATTTTTTCAAAACCAAAACCAGACAGGTCAAGAAGATAGATGGCAGTGTTTTGGTTCTAACATTTGGTTGAAATGAGCTTACCAATAACAGTATTTTGCAAAGAGTGCAAAAGACAAGATGGAAAGCAAAATTCACCTTTAGACATGTTTAGACATTGAATCTAAGCTAATTTTTGAGATTTGTTTTTGAATCAGTGAAAAGGAAGAGCCAGCTGCAGAAGATTATTTGATTTCATTATCTTATGCAAGTCTTTTAAGATTGAACCCCATTCCTGCTGATGAAATAGATGACCAGTTGAGGCTTAGATAATTGTCAGCTATGTCTCCGATATGGAATATCAAGGAAAAAATCAAATGGGACATGCTGCATACAAATAAGAATAGTGTTTTTTATTGTGTTTTCACAAAAAAACTCCCAAAACCCACATGGTGCAGAAGTTGGAGTCATGAACAGAATGAGCTGTCCTTGAGAAAGTGTATTCTGTAGAAGGAATTGTTTCTTTTAGAGGGAGACTTTTCTCGACCTAGAGGGCAACTTTACGCCCAGTGCTACTGTGCTACTGTGACAGTGAATAGCAACTGAGAATCTTGCTTAGAGAAACAATTCCTATCTGGTAAAACTCAGCTTCCTACAGAAGGCTGGAAAAAATTGTTACAGATTTTATAGTCTCACTGAAACAAAACTACATTATGTCACCCTTGCAATATTCATCCATATAGCTGCAAATTTAGGCTGGTACGAATATTCTAGAGAGAGAAAAAAAGTTTTATCTGATGCTAGATGAGTACTAAAAAAAGGCTCAAAGTGTGTTCAACATCAGCTTCTTTCCTTTTTTTTTTTTTTTTTTTTTTTTTAATAGCAGACAGCAGTAATAAGAAACCTTGCAGATTGTCCAGGGATATTATCCTCTTAAAGTACTTTTTTCACCAATTTAATATGTCGCGGTCGTTGCAAGTAGTTCTGGTCCAAATAACTGGCATTGTGAATATAAAATAAACTTTTTCACAATGCATACAGAAATATATTCTTTGTTTTCAGCACCTTTTACATCCTTTGATTTGACTGTTTGTATGCTGGTCTTGCATGAACCAATACATTTGTACAATTGATAAATCAGTTCCTCCAGATTCTGGAATTCTCTAGGCTTATTCTCAGGTATAGTATAGATTTAATTTATAAAAAACTGCCACTCCTTGTCTATAAGCAGTGCAATCAACATTCTATTTAATAGATTCATTTAACTCAGAATCTCTCCCTTTCTACTTCTTGTTTTCTTTTCAGAGTGAGGAAGTCATCCTTGACAAAAATATAAAAGGAATGAACAGACTGCACTTGCAAAGTGTGAATAGTACTCTTTCAATTATTAGTTTGATCACTCACTCAATAAAACCAATATGGCTAATATTGTCCTAAGTCTGGAGGTGACCTTTCCAACGCTTTAAATAATAGAGAAATGATTTATGGTGATGCATCCCATGGTATTACACTTTGACATGTATAAATGATGGGTTGAAATTCTATAATGCATCAATTTGCCCATGATATGTGTAGATATGTGTAGATACTTTTACAGAATAGGGGATCGTATTTATATACTTCTCTAATAAAAAAATTATTTAAAAATCAGCTTAATTAAAATTAACATAAACATTAAATGAATACATGTTTTATTTAATAAATTAAATAAGTCAAAAATAACATGAATATGTATAAATGAAGTATTTTACATCTGATTGGAAGCTATTATTTCAGTTAAGTATTTCATTGTGATGGAATTTTAATAATTACATTAAAATGTTGGATCTTAAATTACTCACAGGTATTTACAAATAGCATAAACAAAAGTATATTTAATACAAACATAATGAGTGTTCAGTTTTGAATGTTTTTTAGCTCTTTTTTTTTAAAGGTAACACTCTCCTCTTTTTTTTCCTTCCTTCCTTCCTTCCTTCCTTCCTTCCTTCCTTCCTTCCTTCCTTCCTTCCTTCCTTCCTTCCTTCCTTCCTTCCTTCCTTCCTTCCTTCCTTCCTTCTCCCATTTTCTGAACTACAAAATACAAGATCTGCTGCAGAATCGCAGAACCACAGAATAGTTGAGGTTGGAAGGCACCTCTGGAGGTCATCTTTTCCAACCCCCCCTGCTCAAGCAGGGCCACCTAGAGCTGGTTGTCCAGGACCATATCTAGATGGTTTTTGAATATCCCCACAACTTTCCTGGTCAACTTGTGCCAGTGCTCAATCACAATCACAGTAAAAAAGTATTTCCTGACATTTCAGTCTGTGCCCATTGCCTCTTGTCCTGTCACTGGGCACCATATGAGTGCTTATTCATAAGTTTATGTTGCCGTTAGTCAGCTTGTATTATGAACAATCTTTACATTATTTTGTGTAATTTTATTTCTCTGCATAATGTCTCTACAAAATGTTTCAGCAGCTGATTTGGTGATGTGAAGTAAAAGCTGGTGATCTTTGGAAGAATATTCTGGCCAGACTTCCATAAATTCAAAGACTGATTTTCATGTCTGTGCTGAAATTAATTTATGGCATTAGAGTAATACTAAAACTTAACCTCTATTTCAGTGTAAATGTTGGAACTCTTATGTGTTATGCCCTGCTTAGAATCTCACTGACATTATGTGCCATCCAACCTTTTTTGCTAGTATATATCTGTACTATCCTGACTGTGTTGTTGGAGCTTAATGTCATGGCACTTGTCAAATTATTCATTAAGAGTGAGACTTGTGCAATTTTCTGCAGCTATAGCTCATCAGATTTTCTCTCCGCTACTCTTGGTGGTTGCATTTATCATTTGTTTCAGGAAATCACCACAGCCTAGGAGCTTCATGTAGTGTTTGTATAATTCCATGTTGACCTTCCAGCAGAAGTTGCAGCTTCTAGAAAGACCTATGAGTGAAAGACTTCACTAGTTATCTGGGGTAAGCATCATATACTGCCTTGTCTTGGCTGACCAGTCTGTAACAGGTCTCCCACAATATCCCTGACATTATGCTCCCCTCTGATGTTTGCTCTTGACCCAGATACTCTCAACAAACATTTCTTAGATATTATAGCACTGGGCAGTCAAAAATCAACTTACCACAGGGCTCTTCCTCCCCTTCCTCCCCATAGAGACTCTTACACAGCCTGTAACAGTCTGCGACCATAACCCAGTCCTTCATGCAATCCCATCTAGTTTCTGTGATTCCTGTCATGTCATAGGTCCATGACTGTGTGCAAAATTCACATTCTTCTTGTTTACTTCCTCAGCTGTGCATGTTAGTATTTCCACCTGAGTAAAGCCTTTGGATACCCTCTCTTTTGAGTAAGCATGTGAAATCCCCTAGTAGCTTTCTTCTCAGCCTACCTTTATTTGCAGCACTCGCTCTCATCTTTGGACTTCGTTCCCCATGAACCAGTGAAATTCGTTTCAAGCTCCCTTTCACTGTGTTAGGAAGCCTGATCAAAAAGAGATTTTTTCTTTTAGCCAGTTGGGTCACATCTCTTTCCCAAAGTCCTTTATCCTCACATGAAAGACCATGATGAAGGAAACTGTTGCTGGCACTACCACCTGTAAAGCCAGACATTGATCTACCAGAAGCATCTGCTGAATGTCTCCTTTTCCATTTGGAAGAACTGAGGAGAACATCAACCCAAGTCTTATCCCCCTTCATGTTTGTCCCTAGAACTTTTTGGTTATCCTTTGACATGCTCAAGGTTTTACCTTGGCATGGTGCCCATACTGATCAGTAGTAGGGTCTAATAGCCAGAAGAACAGATGATCCATACCAATCTCTGTGCAACATCAAATAATTAGCATCTGATAGAATAGAAAAGCTCTTGGGAAAAATAGATCTATCAGCAGAGGAATCCTTTTGTCCCATATAGGCAGGAGTTGCCAACTACTAACATCACTTCCTCTTGATAGTTCAGTTCTCAATATGATGGTGTGAGATGTCCAGCCCAAAACCTCCTTGGGAACTTGTTCCTTTGCTTCTGTTGCCAGGCCCTGGACCTATATTCTAGGGGAAGAGCTGCTTGTGGAGATGGAGCCTTCATTCTGTGGCCAGAAATCACAAGCTTCCAAGCTTCTAACCTCCCTTCACTCTTAGGAGTTTATGTTGTCTTGTTGTTCCTGTATTGCCTTGGCCATACCACCCTTCTCATCCTCAAGGACTTGAAAGGTCTTGCTGCTGCAGAGTCTCTGTAGAGAGCCTGTTTCTCTTTTAAGCATTTTCCCTGATGCAGAGAAGCTTCCTTGACGCTTCTTGTAACTCCTGCACCTGACACCAAGCTGACCCTATTAGAGCACACCCTCTCACATGGGCAGAGGCAGCCACATTACAAGAGAACATGGGAGAGATGCATCCAAGAAGGGTGCCTCTTCATGTGGATTTTACAACTGTGGGGATCTGTTAGTGAGCAAATATCTGTCTTTGAGTAAGTAGCAGGATCCAGAACTAGAGCCAGCTGGCCCCTACTGTCTCTGGAGAGCTTATGGAGCATGTCCTCTTCAAAGCTAATGCAGTTACTTGAAGGGTAAAAAGGTAATCAGATCATACACATGTCCAACATGATTGCTTTCTGTGATTAAATTACTTTTCAAGTGGATGAGGAACATTTGGTGGATATAATGTACCTTGACTTCAGTAAGGCTTTTGATGTTGTCTCCTACACCATTCATTTTAGAGGCTAAGGAAATATGGGCTGCAAGAATGGGCTTATAAGTAGATTGAAAAGTGCCTGGACTGCCAGGCTTGAGGGGTGGTCATTTATTTGGTGGATGGTGAGTGGAATACCTCAGGAGATACCAGAGTCCATATTTTTCAACATCTTCATCAGCAACCTGGATAGTGACTGACAGGGCATGATTAGCAAATTTGCAGATGATTAGGGATAGTATCTCCAAACAGAGATTGTGAGAAACTCACAGGCTGGTCAACAGAAAGCCTGTGAAGTTACACAGAATGGCCCTGCCTGGACATTATCAGTTAGACAAAGCTGTGTCTGACCTGACAGAAAGCTGGTCAAAATCCCACTGCAGCATACCGTTGATCTAGATGACCAGCGCTTCTGCAAAACTGTAGGGTCTTCCCTACTTGCTGTCATGACGAACTCCTCTCATGATTGGCATTTGAAGTCTTGGCACAGGCCATTTAGGTAGGCTTTGTATGCTATCTGCTTGTTTGAGAAATTAGAAGTTGTCCCTATGTTAGAAAAGTGCCCTGAAAATACTCATTTATTTTTTGGCTTATATTTAATTAATAGACTGCTGTGCTTTTTCATCACTTTTCCAAACAACTTAATATGCAGCATTTAAAAGAGTGGGCACTGTTAAACAAAAGAAATTCTTATTCAGCTGTATGTGTTAATTAATAATCTTTGATGAATAGGGGTCCAATAATGCCTAAATTTTCACTTGCTTCTCCATTAATGATAGTATATTCAGTAAAGCATGTAATAATTATGAGTGTTTTAGAATACTAAACTCTGCAAATAGACGGGTCTATTCTTCTTATGTTTTTCCAGTAATTTTTTAGCTGTTATAATTTTCCTAGGTGAATTGTAGTTTACTGTAAAGCATGATGTATTGACATGCAAAGTAAAATGCACTGCATAATAAGATGGAAAAATACTCAATAGATTCTTGATTATAATGTTATTAATGTTATTAATCAAAAAAGTCATATGTCTAAATAATTTGAATCTCATATTAATTACATTTCCTTAAAAACTTCCATACTTGAAAGTTAACCTATGGATGACTTTCATCCTCGTAAAATACGGATCTTTAAAACATCATCAGAGACAGGAGAATGAAAGTTAGAAGAGATTTGAGGTAGCAGCTAGGGGTATGGAAATTAACCATAATAATAATAATAATTAGCCATAATAATAATAACCACCATGGGCAGTTTATAAAAAGACTGAAAGACTAAATTTCTGTACATATTGCCAGGAGAAATTTGCACAGAACAGCATAGTTGGGTTTCATTGCAGGAATTTTTAAAAATCTAGTTATAAAAAGCTTTCATATGTCCTTTAGCAGAAAGAATGTCCCTGCCTCTCCTCAAAGTTGTGCATTTTCTGTGACTCATAAAATTTACCTCCAATTTTGCTGTGAAAAGAATCACTAAACATGACCACCTTCCTCCTCTTGCTTCCTGCAGTCTCCCCATGTGTTTGTTACCTGAATAGCTCTGGTGTTACCTTATGGTCTTGGAAATTATGAATCCATAAGCTGTCTTCCTGTCTGCTTCTTTAATGAGTAGAGGGGGTGACAAGATTGCCTGGGAAGCCTTCAGCAGGCTCAGAACAGTTGCAGCTGTAGGAAGACAATGATTAAAATTACAAAGGCCTTCAGTCACTTGCTTTGGAGGATGAGGAAAGACTTTTTCCCTGATGTAAAATTATTTTGATTCATCATTTGCGTTTTTGTTTTCTTTCTGCTGTAGCTGTTATTGCTGTATGGTATCACCCATTCTTTGGTGCCTGGTGGTGTGCTCAGGACAAAACAATCATTATGTGTGAGTTCAGGAAAGTATTTCCTCCCACTTTAGCATGGCAGGGACCTGCACACATTTTGCCTTCTTTACCACATGGGGTATGGGGTATGGGTTGCCTGCTAGGATCATCTAGGCATAGCTCAATTCATCAGTCCCCTGCTAATGTAACTAATGCTGTATTTCAAGTGGCAGTCTGTGCTGAAAGTCTTCACATAACACAGTTTGAAGAATTTCTTTTTATCTTATCAATTAACAATTAACTTACATGCCACATAACTTCTTAATTTTTATACATACATAACTTTTGTAGTTTTCATCTATTCTCATGTAACAGTATGTGGAAGTTCACAAAAAAACCAGTTTCAATATCTTGAAAAGAGAGTTTTATATTATAGTGATGCATTTTAAAAAGGCTTATTCACAGATATGATGGGGTTCTTTTCTCCATCAGAGATGCTGTTTTATCTCTGAAATACTGACTTATCTGTATTATGCCTACTATTACTCTTATTTCATTTTGATTTCTGTTCCTCAGAAGAAGGGGGCTTTTCAAGAGATGTAAATACAAAAAGAAAGAAAAGGCTTGCTTCAGAATCTGTTTGACAATCAGACAAGAGTCTGTTTACACAGCTCTGCCAGTACAAATGTTTGTTGAAAACTTGGAGGAAGAGCATTCATACAACCATTCCAGTATACATGACAAAATCACTGTAGTTTTAAATTACATTTAGCAGTGGAGATGTTACAGACTGAATAGGGATTCCAGAAGGGTTTTCTTTTTAGAGATCCCCCCCCCTGCAAAAGATTAACATTTAGTAACCCTGTAAATCTGTTCTATCTGCAAAAGAAGAATGCGTTTTGGATAAAATCTATCTTTCAGATAATGTCATGGAAACTGGTTCATCAACATTGTGAGCAACAAAATGTGTTACTGCCTTTTTCTTCAAGATGGTTATGTATGCACTGCCGATCTCCAATGTGTTCTTTTCCTTTTCTATGTGAAACACTTTACAGAACTGAAATACTATAAAAGCCCAAAGTGACTTGGAATGGGACTAAGGAAAATGTCACTCTAGCTCTGTCATTAGCTTAATAAGCAACCTTTGTTAAATATCTTTGTTTCTTTGCACTTCAGTTTATGTCTCTATATAATTAAAATCATGATAATTCTTTTGTTTATAATGTGCTTTGAGACCTCTGGAAAACAAAAACTGGGCAGAGAAGGAGAACAAGAAATACAGCTTTGCCATTTACTGTGTTCTAGGATGTACCCCTCCATCAAAGCTGGATCAGTTACATCCTTTCATGTAGTGGTGAACACATTACTGAATAGTAATAGTAAGTTCCATTCTTTCTTTTATTTGTCTTCTCTAGTGTATCTCTATTATTTTTTTCCTTGAATTGCAAGTACTAGAGAAAAAGCATTGCTATGGTATACAGAATTGTGACTATATTATTTCTATGATAAACTTCCAAGTATGCAGAAATTAAGACAGTTTTAGATGTCAGACCTGGCTGTGAAGGTTGATTTATTTCACTGAACTCTAGGTGTCTATACCAAAGATATCTACCTCTGAGTTATTTTCCTAAATGCCCTTTACTCTCTGTAAGGAGAAATAGACAGTTTAATGGCATGAATCATTTGACCTGTTTTACTTGTCTCCTTGAGGATGAGAATTGTGTCCTGGAAATGAACATTCTTTCCATGAATGGAAGAGGCACTGACTAGCCCTAACATCTGCATTGAATCAGATGAATCCTCCTCTTTGTGCCTTATGCCTGAGGTCAAGGTGTTTGAAACAGAAAGGAAGGAAGAACACTACATTAATCATCTGTAAAGAGCAATATCCAGAGGAGGACCAGAAATACATTTACTCTGTGGCTCACAATCCCAATGAATTATTAAGCTGCTATTATGTTATATAATTTAAACTATTAATAAATGAAACTAAATTAATAAAATAAAATCAATAAATAGTTAACACGAATTATTTTATTATATATTTCATTTACTCAGTGGTATCCTACATTTGGCTTCAGTTATTTCAGTTCTACAGTGAAATATTTAAATTACTCTCCCAAAAAGTCACAGTGAAGAAACCCATAGTAAACAACAGCCAGAGACTGTTGGTTTTGTGATATTGGAATATCAGCTAAAAGAAAAATTAAAACAGGAGAAAAAAGATTAGTTTTCAGCTTCCCACCCTTACATGGCTAAACAATTTTTCCTTTGTTTATTCATAGAATCATAGAATGGTTTGGGTTTAAAGGGACCTTAAAGACCATCTAGTTCCAATCCGCCTGCCATGGGCAGGGACACCTTCCACTAAACCAGGTTACTCAAAGCCACATCCAACCTGGCCTTGAACACAACCAAGGATGGGGCCTCCATAACTTCTCTGAGCAACCTGTTCCAGTGTCTCACCACCCTCACAAGAAAGAATTTCTTCCTGATATCTAACCTAAATCTACCCTCTTCCAGTTTAAAACCCTTACCCCTTGTCCTATGATTGCACTCCTTGATAAAGAGTCCCTTCCCACCTTTTCTGTAGGCCTCTTAGAAGGGAAGTTAAAGCTGAAGAAGCTATAACGGGAAATGCTTCCAGTTACACCTGGAATCTGTCAGAAGTTTATCTGCAAAGCATGGTAGTTACAGCCATAGCCTGCCCATCTATAGCCTTCTCCCTTGGGAGCTCATTGACTAGGTAATCTGTAGCTTGTGGTGGTTTACAGGTAATTTGGTATAGATAAGTCTGAAATGGAACAAATCAAGTTACTTCAGACATTACCTGGAGATACCTGCAGCTGCTCTTCTTGTCATGTTTCTCCTGAAATGACTGACAGAGTTACCCAAGGTTTACAATCAAATAGAGCCAAGTGGAAGGGCTTGTTTCCATCAACTACCACAGAAGCAAAACAGATTTATTCTGCAGGTTTAACAAGAGCCCTCTTCTCTTATTTATGGTTAACACTCAAGACAACATAAAATCTAGATCTCAAACTTCTTTTCTGTACACACTGCTCATGTTAAAATCCCACATAAATTTTCCCTCAGTGTGTATCTGAAAAAGCCTTCTGTGGGGACTTACGAGCTTCATCTAAAGAAACGATAGTTAGCTGGTTTTGATAGAAGCAGATATCACATGACAAGAAAGAATATCTAGGGAAGGAAACTAAAGAACATTTCCCCATCGGCTATTAAAGTTAGAAGAAAACTGGAAAAAATATTGTTGACAGATTAATGGAATTTTGCCTATGATAAAACCCTTTATGGCTTCATTGTTTTGTCAGTTTAATGTAGCTGATATATACATATACATGGAAATCCATATGTACAGTGCTGTAATCTATACCCTGTCATATGGATCACGGGCTGTACAAGGAAGAGCTTAATCCTTCCTCTTTCTTCCCTCCATTGTATAAATCATGCTCTCATTTCCTACTGTCTCCTCTATTTTCTTTCTAAAGGATTAGGGTTTTTTTTATTAATAAGCCTGAAATTCAAGTCCTTCCAGCTTTGGTTGTATATCATTGAGTAGATGGATGTCTGTATTTTTGTTAACATATTTATGAAGTGTTGATTTTGATCTTTATTCCACTGATTAATGATTTGGTGATCTAAACAAACACACTCCTTGTCAGTAAGAGCAAATTTTCTGAAAGCCTCCCAACAAAAGAAGTCACTTACAGAAAACTATTGTTTATTTTTTTAAAACTAATCTGAAATACAGGAAGCTTTCAACACAGCGATTATAAAAAGAGGTTACTCTGTGAGGAAAAAAAAATAAAATCAGTGAAACTGATTACTCCATGCCAAGCATCCTTCAGAAACACAAATAGAATCTGAGTCAGTACCAGCAAAAAGAGAGAATTCTAAGCTGAAGATTATAGTGTTATCATATCACGCACTTGGGAGTCCTCTGGTAGAAAACTTTGTGAACAGTTACTCACTGATCTACAGAAAGGATGTTAGTGTCTTTCAGAAGATGCAACAAAAGTGTTATTGAGTCTTAAGAGTCTAAGTTTTGTTGAAAAATTAAGGAGCTCTAAATTATCCCTGTTTGAATGGAAAAGATTTTTAGGTAACAAAATGAAAGAATTCAGAACCAAGGCTCAGGCTGATAACTTTAATAGAGAAAAGTTTTCTTACTTCTGTGAAACTAAATTCCCCACAAAACTAGAGGATGTAATCTAGAAGATAGGAAATTTGAAGTAAATAGGTGATTCTGGGAGAAGTAGTTCATACAAAAGATAGTAAATGTATTTAAGACAGTAGTGAATAACAATAGAAGCTGAGTATCTGCCAAGAGGATGAAACTAAGAGCATTCAGGGATAACATACTACCTTGGTTGTGTTTTCCTCTATATAGGTAGTCATCAACATTAAAATCTAAGAAACAAACAAACAAAAAATCCCACCAAAAAAAACCCTAAACCTACAGCAACAGCACCAAAAAGGAAGAATATAGCACTCCTAGGTAGGTTTTTTTTTCACAACTGTGTTTAAATTGTATTTTTCTAAGGCTTTTCCATGCCCACACAAGTCATTCTCAGGCTGCATCCTTCTCCCAGTGTGGGTATGGCTTCCACACATAAACATGCAACAGCAAGTGAAATTTGACCTTTTGTTCCGTGTTCCTCTCAGACCCATGACACGTGGGAATTTGTTCCTAACCAAACTTGAAAACATGTCTCTGACTTAAAAAAAACCACCCAAAACAGGGAAAACCAACCTCTCCTTGCTTTCTCCCAGAGTAATATTAGCAAAGGCTAGTGTTACAATTACCATTTCTATAAAACCTACAAAAAGGAAAAAAGATCAAGATTTGTTTTACATGTATAACTTTCAACACTGACCTTTAAAGAACAGAGCTGACTACATTGAGCATTTTCTTTTGATATAGCAGGGTTTATTCTTTGGATGTTTTGCTGTTAAAGTACAGATACTTCAAATCCTTTCTAAAGTGCTGAGCGGTGATTTTGTGAATATGCCAGATAAGTTTAAATCTTGCCAAAAGGTAGATTTTTAATAAGATGAACATTGGTAATTTCTCACCATGCTTAATGGTGGCTATAGCATGAATTCAGAAGTCTAGATGGGAAAAGAATGCTTCTCTCCTTTTTGGAGTTGTATCATGGACATGCCCGATAAAGGCTGGAGGAACTTTTTTCAACAATATAAGTGAATCATTCAGAATGCCATTTGATTGCGCTGCCAATCTTTGAGATACAACTATTTCACAAGTCTAGGATGTGGGTATATCCAAGCAAGTCCATGGTTGGTTTCTGTTTGTTTGTTTGTTTGGTTGGTTTGTTTTATGACCTTGGATGTAATTTTTGTTCATCAGAATTCACAGGAGTGGCCTTCGCTTACATCATTAGTATCCTCAAAATAAGCTGTAGCTTGGAATCAGTCATTTTGTGCAGTTAATCAGGACCCTCAGAGGAAGGAAAGGATGAGCTTGATTAAGATTGCGGATTGAATTTGAGACATTTTATCTTCATTTCCTCCCTCTGTCACTTCTGGTATTTCTGTCATAACCTTCTGTAAAAATCTTGAGTATATGATCTGTTGCTCAATCTTCTGTTCTTTAAAAGAACTGATACTACTTCATGTAGTTAGATTGCAATTCTTTGGAGCAATAATTGCTTCCTTTTTCCTTTGTATTTAGAATCTAACACAATGGGATCTATGTGTGGTTGCTTACTTCGCAGTTGTTTTGTTTTGGGTCTTTTTTCGTTGTTGTTGTTTTTCGTTTGTTTTGTTTTTAAATACAAAACCAAGTCATCATTCTCACAATATAAAATAAATCCTGGGATCAACTGTATTCCACACTTGCATAAGTATCATTGGCCAAATCTTGACCCCGCAACCTGTAGGAGTATACGATTTATTTGTATTTTTCATAACTGAACTCAACTCTGCACCTAATTCCACCCCACAGCTGGAGATTATTGCTGTTCTCTCTGCCGTAGAAAGGCTGATATAAACCCAAAGTTATCCCATGAGAAAAATTGTACTAGAATAAAAGAAAATTATAATTTCCCCAATTAAACACACCTTAGGGCATTACTAAGCTATGCAGGTATTGAGGAGGAGTGTCAATAACCTTATCCCCAGGTCTGAGGATGAGCAAGACACTTCCACACTCAACTTGTTACCGGAGCTAAGAGGGGACACTTTGGGAGTGAGAGTAATTTGAGAAATATAAGGTATTAGATTTAGTATTTGAGGGAAGGCAATTTAATTTTGGAACCATGTCTCTGTTGGAGGTAACTGAGGGAACCCAGCTGCAGGAAAGAGGTTTGATACTGGATTGTGGCGTACCCACTAAACTGAGCTTTTTTGTTTGCACTGACTGTGGTACAGGGAATGTGGCAGCTACTTCCATAACAGAAGAGCTTACTCCTGGCACAAATTAAACAAAATTACTTCTGCCAGCGCTTGTGTCTCTGGAATTCAATTTAGACCCCATCATGAGTGTGAGCAGGTGATTTGGCTGACTCTTCCTGTGGAGACTAACTAGTTGCATTATAGTGCCTGGATACTTCCAATGGGATCAATCAGGATATGTTAATTGCGCCAAGATAATTTTAAAGTGGTGTAATGGGAAACTGGTTAACTTGGGAGAAATGCTATATTTTTAACAGTAAGGGGTATTGTTATTATTATTCTTTTGAACAGGTGGTCTAGCAGCATGGAAGGAACCATGCTGTTGACAACAAGAGAAAAGAGAAGGATGCAGAGAAATGAACCAGCAGGAAGTTCAGAGTTTGTTTGGATAATTTGAAAAACTTATTAGTGGATGGCTCATCTGCACCAAGAAATACAGTACGCTCAAAATGAAGGGAGTGCAGCAGGACTTTGTATTGCTTTCTCAATTATTTTTTTCTTCAGAAGCAGAAAGCTTTAACAGAGGGGAAAACCCTGGATGGCCATCTTTTAGAGAGTATTAAAAGTAGTAAAAACTTCATTTGGGAGAAAAAGAGAAAGAAGTTAGTGAAGATACTCTGGAACTGCTGTTTTAGCTCTTGTTAAAAGTCTGATCCTGTCTTTCTAAAACTGAGCACTCACAAAAGAAGAGAAAACACAATATCAAAGGTAATTTGGTCATCTGTTTCTGGTGCTGATTGTCATGAGTAATTGTTTATCAAGAGAAAGGCAACCCTCATCCAGGGCTAATGCAGCAACTCCTATTGCTAGTTGAAGGTAAAGCACGATTCAGGAAGAATGGGACGTTGTTGAATGAATCCTCTGTTAGTAGGCGCAAACTGCATATGGTAAGCAGTGGAGGAGAATAGATGAGAAAAGGAGTTTAGGGAGCAGAGGATTGGAAGCTTTAGTAGATGATATACAGAGGAACTGTGAAATTAATTCATATCGGAAAATATTAGATAGTCCATAAAAAAATGTGGCTTTTCAGTGTGTTTGCTTCTGTGGTGGCAGTAGCTGCAGGTTAGACCTGGAGGGAATTGTAATTTCTTCGAAAGACAGAAGTGAATGAGTATTAGTGCTAACTTCTGGGCTAACGTTACAACTACTAGGGGGAGGACAGTGGTCAATCTCCCCACCTCAAGCCCTTCTTCTTCTTGCCATGTTGTTAAGGATAGACTGTTCCCTCTTTGGTGTCTTGCAAACAGCTGATTCTGGGAGTGTTTCTGACTGTAAACCCTGGTTGGAGGTGCCAGCTGTTTCCACTGCACCTTGAAGCAAGTGCTTCCGCTGTGGATTAGGACAGAGCTTAAGGTACACTCTCTCCATTAATTTTTTTTATTAGTCAGCACAGACAGCTTTTTTTTCAGCATGTTCAGTATTGCAAATCCAGCGTTGAAGTGATCATTGCTCTCCACCTGTGGTATACTGACCTTGAGTACCTGTCCGGGGATCACGGATTCCACTTTGGGAGCAAGGTATCTAGAGGTCAGCTGATACAAGGCAAGGTGATATGGTGCCAAGTACTTGCAGAAGCTTTGTTACAAGAAAGTTATGTATGTGAAAGGTGGAAGTTGAAGAGGGGAAAATAATAGTTTTGAGACATGAAAGGAGTTGGATTTCTGCCACTGTTCATGCCACGGTTGTGAAGCTGGGCCACTGCTGTGTGTAGTATCTTTATCTTGTTCAGCCACTGAACAAAAAATAAAGCAAAAAAGCATGTGACATGATAATAGACAGTTCAGTGTATGATTCACATAATCAAATAAATAACATAAACTTTAGAATAAATTTGGTAAATTCAGAAAGTAAGTCAAATAACAGTAAAAAGTGATTAGTCTCTGGCCTATTCTATTCATTTTCTATACTATCAAAATAAATGTTAATTGCACAGTAGATACTATCAACATAAATCATAATTTCACATAATGTTAGATCATGAGCAGTTCCGGTGATTTGCTACAAATGCAGGATAATAGCTATCCTGTTAAAAGTAGTTTTTTACATTCTTATAGTAACATATAGCCTTAGTTAGCTATTTTACTTATGAGGATGCAGCACGATACGGTGTAGAAATGTGTTGGTATGCAAAGTGACCTGAAAGAATAAGAGGTATTTTTTCCTTCACGTAGAGTATCTGCCTCTAGAGGGGCAAGCGTGCAGTCGAGGAAGAGCTATACGGTGGTCTGGGGCAGAGGTAGTGGCAAATAAGTCCTGCAGTCTGAATGCAGTCTGAATGGTAGAGCTGGTCCTTCATCACTGGAAACAGGGAGGTACAGTTCTAATAGAAGATTTTTATTTATCATATTTATCCAACTTTTAGATTATTTATCTCAGCAGGAGGTAGCCACAGTTGAATAATAAGTCTCATTTATTAAAGTGTATGGTGAAATGGCTATTGACAAGATTATACAACTGTCCTATAAAGCATCATTTAATAATAAAAAATGATTAGAAGAGATTGTTATGACAGCTTTAAAAACATGCAGATTAAATGGGGTCATACACAAAATGAAACCAGATCAAAATTTATGAATATATCAATGTTCTCATCTGTGCTGTTATCTTTATTTATTGGTGTTAATATATGTTTGGGATGTTTACTGTAACACAATATATTTCTTACTCTGTGGAGATCTATGAAAGCTATTCCTCCCCTTATCACTTTTCCAATATATTCTGCAGAAGTACCAATTCAAAGATAAGTTAGATTCACATTTGTACCAGAATGAGGGCTCTGTTTTCAAAATAGTTCAATGCCCACTAAGATATATTTTAGGTACTTAGAACTATCTGAGTTAATGATCTTTTAAGGACCCCAGTCCCACCTCTATGGTATATCCTAATGTTGCCTTCATTCAGGTGGGTGTTGTAACTCCTCCTGACTTCAGGACTGCATGGCAGAACCTTACAAGCTAAGTAGAAGCACTAGTTACCCCATCTTTTACTGAAGATAACTTAATTCTATTATAACATCATGCCAGAATCTTAAGCATGACCTGTTTGAACCCATTCAAAACAGGATGCATTATTATGTTTTGGAGTGAAGGGTGAGATGCAAACCACAACTATGAGTAGCCAGCAAAATATTAAAATTTTAAACAATATGGAAAAATTTAGTTGAAACAATTGTTCCGTCTCACTGACAGCCCATAAAATTTTACTGAGAGGTTAATATAAAACTTTCTTATGTCAGGTTGTTGATATTCAAAAAAATATTTTTATGATTGTAAATAATAAGATTTTCTTTGTTTATCACAACTGTAATGAAGAAATACCCTGGTTTTACTCCTTGGTAAGTATTACTCTGATAGAACGTGAAATGGTACATAACAAAAAAAAATCCCTATTTAGAAGTGAACAGCTGAGAATGACCTTATCAAATATGTGGAAATTGACCTTATCAAACATGTTAAGTGTTCTGCTGTTATGCTGGGAGGCTCTTCTCCATTAGCTGTTGTAGTCATTTAAGATTTTATTTTGCTGTGGTGTTGTACTGGTCACAGTCATAACCTATGAGGGTTCCCCAACCTGAAGGTGTGCAAAGTTCGTGACCATGGGGTTCTCTAGGTTCCGCAATACAGAAGGGCTGGGTTTCTGTAAATTTCTTTATTACAAATTACTACAAAGTTACTATTAGTAAAAAGAAATATATATTGTGTGTGTATATATATATATATACAAGTCACTACAAAATTACCACTGGGAGATCAAGTATATATATATATTACAAGAGTAAAGCAAATGTAAGTTATCACTGAATTCCAGCTGCTGAAGCAAATGTATACTTATGAACCTGTACCTGTGTGTATACCTATAAATATATATTATACTAGGTTTTACAACACTCATCAAGCAGCTCCAATTGATGAAGGAAAAAGCCTCACTTCATAGATGATCCGTGTCATGGAGTGTGGAGTCAGCCAGGCATCCCCAGCAAGGGTCTGGTCTGTCCGGGAAATCTTGTGCAGGTCAAACACCGGGAAAATGTGCAGAGAAGCTCTTTGGGTAGGTGGTGAGTTGCTTTTTGTACCTTTTTAGCGTGGATACGTAAGTGGGCATAAGGCATTAGTTCATGGAATAGTTGTTGCTGACTCCTGTTTTCCTGGAAGGAATTTTTCACAATTTCTTTGTCCTGCACTCATCCAGGTTTCTTTGACCTGCCAACTAATCCCCACCACAGAGGTTTCGGGTGAGCTTATCAGGGATATCTTGGGATTCCAGCTAAGGAGATATCCTTCTGTGTCCGTATGTTTACCAGGTCGCCTTTGTGGAGGGTCCCACCAGATGTACAAGTGAAACAGTTATTTAAATTCTCAAGCATACATTCTATTTTTACTTTAGTGAGAAATTTAGTTGGTTGTATTTTTCAACAAATGTGGAAGTATTAAAATAATGTCCCCGTCACCTCAGAAATACAATTAAGTCCTCAGCTTTGAGACGTTTGCTTTTCTGTGCTTCCTGCATTAAGCTGCAAAAGACTTCAGTCTGTAGAAAAGGAAAGAAAATGAGCAGAACATTTCCGGGGAAAAAACTCAGTCATATTTTTCTGTATAAAAGGATCTAAAACATGCAGTAGATTTTTAGTTTGAATTATGAAAGCACTTGATTTTTTTTCAGTGTGGCATAAAATGACCTCTAAATTCTTTCATACCCTTTTCAGAGAGTGGAAACAAAGATGTTACGTGAGTGTCCAAGGGCACTGAAATTGATCTACAAGCTTTTATTTTCCAGTCATTTGATCATCTTCCTCTTTTTATTCTTCCTTCCTCCCCGCACCCCCATGTGTAATGCAATATTCGTGGCACTCAGAAAAGATTTGCAAAAAATGCAGGATTTTTTTTTTTGAAACGTTTTAGGTCAGCATTCAGTGAAATGCATATTAGTTTACTTACCAGGTGTACTACAGGTGCCATTAAGTACAATAACAGCATACCAGTGTGTTCTAAAAGGTAAGACCAGATGGTGAATAAAACAAAACGAAACAAAAAAACCCAAAAGGTATTAAAACCCCCATTTTTTGAGCATTTTGCCAAGCTGTGAGTAGACTTTGCATTCTGAGTTCCAATCTGTCAGGGGCTGTGCTTGCTTTCCTTTCTACATAAAAGCCATCTTGCAGAGACATCCCTTTTCACTCTACTTGTAGTCCAGCTAACTAGCCATGAAATACTCTGAAGAGCGGGACTGGAGAAAGCTCCTCTTCAGTGCTGGGGAATCTGTCTGTGTGCAGTTATGAAGGAATGGTTGTGAGGCTGAAGGGAAAGCAGGATGGGTAACATAAAGATTTGTCCAACTGACAGTTAGTGTAACTGATTACCATCTATTTCTTAATTTTGTGTGTTTATGGTCCTACTGTCTTTGAAAGGGAGTGTTATGTGTGTGTGGGGGGTCACGTTTTATTCAGAAAATATACTTATCTCCTTAAAACTCATGAAATGTTGGTGTGGGAAAATGTGCAGAAAGGGAGTGGGGACATCCCTATTTTAGTGCATATGAGGAAAACCCTTCAGTATAATGAAAGAATAAAATGTTAAATATATATATATATATATATATATATGGTCTCCATGTTTCCCATGGGGGGATTCGGTTTTCATCAAAAGGAGAGATTTCAACAAAGAGACAAAACTAAGTCAGTAAGAGGTATTAATCACATTTACTCCCCCTGTATTCAGTCTTTTATGCCTTTCTGAGCCATACTGACTTGTCCGCTGCTTCTCCTCCTTGCCTGCGCTGTCAGTGCTTGCGAACCAAATGAGGAAGCGCTGGTGCTATAACACTGTTGAGAGTTTGGCTCACAAAGGACACAGTCCTGAACAAGTGATATTACTGGCTAATGCTTCAGTTGCCCAAAGAATAAAAAGAAGGAGGAGATACTGAGCTTTTTTGGTACTTAAATGTCAGGGAACAAGCCTTTTTTCAGCCCTCCGTGATGACATTGTAAGCTTGAACCTCAGCCGGCCAAAAGACGTAAGTTTTCCTGAAAATGGCAAGGAATGAATGTCAATTAACATGACAAAATCACATTGGAAATGCTTTTTGCTGTATCATGCACATTTTGTTTCATCTTTCCCGTTAAGGACAAGACTTATTGCAACCACAAGGCAATTTTATCCTTGTCTCTAGAATGTCCTGATCAATATCTCTTTGCTGTTACGTATGTAGCAATCAGTATCATCCCAAATATAGAAAGGTAAAAAAACACAGCAGCACAATTTTCTACAATGTAAAGGTAAAAGGTATTGATTGAAGTTACTTGGATTTTTGCCCCAAATAGTGGCTACAAAGTATCAAATTACCGTTTCTCTTGTGCTTTTCCCTGCTCTGCTATACCTGCCTGCATACATTCAAACATCGACAAGTAGGAAAAGTCATAGAGCAGAAAAGTTTTCCAGACAGAACAATAGGAAGACTGAGAAAGGTCAGGCCTTTTCTGGTCTACATTATTTCGCAATTAACTTCTAAGCTGACTTCTGTTTTCTTTTTAAGGAGAGTTAAATATTTTAGCAGGCTTTGGATTACTGAAAAAAACCCCACAAAACAAAAGGGAAAACAATTTAATTGCTGGATGGAAGTACCGAATGGATCAAAACCCCTCTATTCACCCTGTCCTGACAATTAGAGGCCTCAGTTGTGGGTGGACTGTATCAACATTTTCAGATTTTTAGCTTTTCAAGTGGGGGGTGTTACAGGATGCGTGTAGGAATGGACTGGTAACAGGAGCTTCAAACCTGTTTCTATGGATTTATTTGGAAAAAAGAACTCCAGGTTCACAAATGTGTGCTTTACAAGTCCTGCTATATTTATAACAACTAATATTAAGAAGATATAGGAATTGCTATTCATCAACCAACTGAAGTGATTACAAGTGCTATAGTACTCCATTCCTGTGGGCTCCCAAAGAAATACTAACAGTATATAAAGGAAGGATTCAAGCTGCAGATTTATATGGTGCTTGCACTAGGCTATGTGTATTTTGCAAAATAGCACGGCACAATGAGCTAGATTGCAAAGCAAAGTCAGATACACCATGGCACACTATAGCAACCAAGATCTCTCCATTGCTACAGTGTTTTCAGCTCATAATTTATTAATATATGCCTTCCTACATTTTCGTTCTGTCATCTAATATCTCAGAGTCCTTGTACTGCTGTGAATGTTAAGACATTTTGAAAAATACAAACAGAAGAAACATAATTATAAGGAATAAATTTATATAATTAAACTTTTACAAAAAACATAAAATATCCTATAAACTACATAATAAATTTCTGAATTGCTACAGATATCTGGATTTTCATATTAAATTCTTAAATATTGCTTAAAAATGTAGAAAGGATTTTTGGGTAAATACTAGGTAAATCTACCTAAATTTCTGTAAAATCTCTTGCTTCTAAGTAAGAGTGACATCATCACAATTACTCACACTGTGGAAGGGATGAACATTTGGTCAACATGGAGGAGAAATGAAAACTTTTGTGAAACACCTTTTTCATCTGCATACAAAACTTTGCAGTATAAAGGGGAACATTACAATAATGCTTTTCTATATGGTAATAATGGATGGTGCTCATAAGGATTTCTATATACAGTAATTTCCGAAGAAAATAAACAAGAAAATCTCAGTTTCTAAAACATTTAACTCAATCACTTTATCTGTTTTTTTCAGTGCATGATCGGTTTAATGGAATTTATACTTTAAAATGGTACCAGTGAGAAACCATTTTAGAGTCCAGGGAAAAATGACATTGTCATTATGTCAGCAAAATAGATATGTTTTTCATATCCTATGCTTCAGTTCAAACTATTTTGTGTGAGTACAGGATAATTTATCAAGATCGAATCCTTCTATACGGAAAATTATGTGCAGGCAGATTCTCTATCTCATTTATATCACTTCCACTATCAGACAACTTTCAGAATCTGGGCAAATAAATTTATAATATCTTTATTATAAGAATATATAATCATCTCGTTTCATTCTATTGATGGTAATTGGCTGTTATTCTATGCAAAGTTCAGTACATAATATTGCTCATCTCTCCAAGTTCAAATCAAATAAAAATTTGTATAATGGTTATAGTTTTATATAATTCTAAAGGATTTTTACAAGAGCAACTTTTAGTATAATGAGGTACAAGAAACATTTTTAATTTCTAAGGCATGACAGGCATTCAAAGTTTTACTCTGGATACTTTTATCTCCTCAAACTCCTGTGCATGTAATTTTATTATTAGATTCTGTCCTGTATTTCTGGGGTTTGTTCTGAATAAAAAATAAAAAAGACTGGATGTTTTGTTGGCTGCTTTCATAAATAATCAAAAACTGAGCTCTATTTTTCATTTGTTTTATTCCTTGTCTTTGCAATTTTGCAAATAGGATACGCCTGTTCATATCTTAGTAATTTGTATTTCTTATTGTTTCTTTTTAAGATTGGATCTTACTTGTTCACTAAAAATTTACCATTATAAAATACACCAAATAAATGAATATTGTATGATAACTTTTCTGTAGAGATTTTACTGGCATTGATATGGTCTTCTATTATATTCTATAGGGGTTTTTTTTGTCAGTCATTTGGTGGTACCCCTTTCATTCAATAGCACATTTCTATAAAGGTACTTTGGCCAAGGACCATTTTACCTCTGCTTTGCACAGAGGTTCTCTTTGAAATCATTATACTGCGGATCAGAAACTTGGCTTGCAAAAATTCATTAATAGTACAGGAAACTACTCATATTCATCTAACTGTAGTAAAGTCAGTAGGAATCAAACGCATAATTATGCTTAAATATGTGCTTGAGTGCTTTCCTGAATTAGTAATTTAAATTTTACCTTATTTTTCATGTTTTAGGGCCGCTCTTTGGATCAAGAGTTGAATGGAAATATCATGTCACAGCTAGAATCATCAGGAAAAAACTGGAAATCACATGAACAAAATATTGTGGATCAATCTTAACACTGGGTAAAAAAAGACCTTTTCAGGATTATCAATCTCGTATTTTTGAAACCCACTAAATGCACAACAAAGAGATGACGCACTAATGGCCTTTAATACATCCTACTGTGCAAAAAAATTCACAGCATGATGCAGTGAGTTATATTGTTGATTTCCCCTCCTTTCATTAATACTTATTTTATAAATTATAGGTACTAGCCTTTGCAAGGAAGTGTGCAGTCTGGCTATTTGTGAATGGTTTCATTCAGTAAAAAATAATAGCATACAAATGATGGCTGAACTAGTTGTTGATCATCAAATTATTATAATGGAATCTATTTTTAATAGTAATTTTAATGTATTCTTGTGTGCTGTTTACTTATGTTGCCTCTCCTATTCTCAGAGAGAACACGTATTTATAATCGTATTTTGTCAGTTGATTCAAGGTTAAAGACAATGGTGATTACCATAGAACACTTGATTTTACAAATAGAATGTGAATTATGTATATTGCTCTCTTTAAGCATCTTTCTAAAGCAGTCGGTGATAAACAGTGATGGGCATTACTATTTGTGACAAATCAGTATGTTTCTGTCCTTTGAAATATTCAATAGCCCAATTGTCACTTTTTTTTGGTGAAATACCAGATGTCCCTGAAAATCTTTTGGAATGAATCAGTATTCTACTAAAGCTCCATTGTTAGAGTTTTTGAGTGAATTTTCAATACAAACCATGGAGAATTAGATAAACATATCCCACCACTGTTTATAGGAATTTTACATGGAATTTTCTACCCACTGTTTAAACCTTTCCGTTTTGCTCTCCTGGGTTCCTTGAATGTTAAAATACATGAAGTGAATCAAATCGCATCTAAAACGAGCATGAAAGAAAGTTTGAAGAGCATGAAGTGTGCAAACATTATTGTCATTTAGCCATTGTACTTCACAGGAAATAAGCAACGTCAATCCTCATAAATCTGAATGTATTTTGTCTCCTTAATATCAAGTTTTTTTCTAGAGCAAGAGGGAATACATGGCTTTTATAAAGTGACAATGAACAGGGTTTTATAATACATAGTGGAACAACTACTTTTTGTTACACTTGATGTTATGCCCTTCTATGCATCTTTGCCTATTTCCTTTATAATCCATCAGACACACTTTTTCTATAACCTCTTGAAGTAAAACACAGAACATTAGCTAAAGAAATTACATTATATAAAAAGATACTATCAGATGAAAGACCCCTGTTTTTAATTTACTTTTGTTGACACAGATTTCTATCTGCTATCACCTTTCCTTATCAGGCTGACGAAATAGAATTTGTGCAGTGGATATATAGAAAATTCACTGAATGGCTATCTGTCATAGTCAGAAAAGGTGCTATCTGTCATCAGGGGAGACTTTATTTCCTTTAAAAAGTGTTTGCCCATACACAGAACATCACCCACAGTGTCCTTGTCCTTTGCTTTGAAGACTAGTTATTAGAAATGAGGGAGCGAGTACTAAATAACAACATAACCTGCCTATCTACTCACAGATATTCTTTCAAATACCCAATCCGTACACTGAACTACATCTCAAGAGTGGAAGCAGTCCCAGGAAATATGAAGAAGCATTTCTTCAACAAGATAATAAGGTAAGTAATTTTAAGCATGTTTGTAGCATTGTTCAGCTTGTACCATTTCCAAAGAAAAGAGGGACCATGCACTTCATAAACTTTAGTTCACTGCTGCTAAGTATTTTAATCTCAGTATCTTAAATCCTTCTGTTCCATGTACAACTTCACACAACAATTTTTAATTTTAACATGAGTTTTTCCATACTTAAATTAAGGACCTTAAATTAAGGTTAAAAATAACTTCCTGGGTAGTTTTTCTTCTCACGAATCTTAGTGGTTAAGGAGTCACGGGCTGAAGTGAAAGAGTTCAGAAAGCCTCAATAAAATTTCTTGTCACTGGTTTATAACTGTGTTCCCTTTGAAAGAAAAAAAATGAAAGAGTAGATGTAATATGTATTATTGCAGAAAATATTCACAGTATAGTGAAGCACTGGATTCCCATGTTAAAGTCAGGGTCTGTAGAGAAAGATTGTGTAAAAATGTATTTATTGAGCGTGCTTTGAGATGTCACCTTCAGTCTAAGATACAATGCAGTTTCCACTTATTTTTTTTTTCCTATGACACGTTTAGGCTCTGATCAGAGCCCTGTACAAATGAAATGGGGTCATATGAAGAAATCTAGTCTAAATGAAAATAATTCCATGCTGTCTATTAGACAAGTGGGTTTTTTCAAAAACTCTACTCCAAAATTAGAGAGATGTAGAACTCTTCTATTCTTAATACAGTCTACAGTCCAAGAGAAAACTATATTACAGATCTTGAAAAGTATTAGAGTTTCATCTTCAATCCCAGACCTGGAGTGACTTGTTGTTTTAAATATTAAGAACATCCTAAACATGAGCAGAGGTATTAAAAAGAAGTAAGCACATCAAGATCCTCAAAAATTGAAGAGTACCTTCATAGTATCTTACGTTTAAAACTGTCCTATGATGATGAACGACTGTTATTTTAGAAAGCCCATTAACACGGAGGCAGTAAACATTGATGAAGAAGTCACTGTGCTAAGAATACACAAGAGAAAAACTAATTAAATAAAGGAGGAAAACCAACCGCTCTACCTCAAATACTGTAATGGCACAAACATTCGGTTTCCAAAAAGTGATGGGGAATTTTAAATCAGCTAATATTTTAAGTAATCATGCCCAACACGATATTAAATGTGTACAGGTGACAAACATAAAAAAATGTGAAAAGCGTGCTTACACACCTATATGACTGTGCTACACGTTAATCTCCATGCAGCCAGGAGCACAAGCTGCACCAAACTAGTGTCTGAATAACATGGATACTTTCTTGTACTTGGTGTTTCTAGTTCCCAGAAGAATGCTTTTAATGTATCCTTAAGGAAGATGCTGCTCTTTGGGGTATGTTGTTCTGTGCCACCCAATTGGTTACTGCATTGGTCACAGCAGTGGCAATTCTGCTGCAGTGAGAGCGGCTCTGCACGGGAACTACCGGCTACCCCTTTTGTCAGGACTGAGGGCAATTCCATCAGTTACACGAAACAGCACAGGTGGCAGCTGTTTTTAAAAGGAAAAACCTGCTGTATATAAATTAAAATCTACTGTTTGCCCTCAGCAAGGGCAAATCTGGAGGGTAAATTGCAAATATCCAAAGTACTATCATGGCCTTAAGCAGACTATCGGAGTTCTGACATTGGCTTCATTGTGCAAAGGTAAGGGCCAACATTTCATTCTGCACATGCACTGCAAGAAACATGCACAAATCTCTTGGATTAATATCTTTGTGAAGTAAAGTTACAGACAGTAAAGTCTGAAAAGACACAGACATGTAAGGTAACATATGGTGAAGTCCACCATACCCTGGAGTAGAAAGAGTAGAGTCCTTCACTCTTGCACAGTGAAGGAAGGACTATTCTTTACAGATATGTCCCCCATAGTGTGCTTATTTGTTTATCAGAATTTAACAAAAGCTTCCCCTGCCCCCCACCCCTGCAAATGCAGCTAAGCAAATAGCAGTACAGAAACACTAAGGGAGAATGGTGCACTGAAATAAAAAAACCCTACCCTCCCACTTCGCAAATGAAAGGGAAGATAATTAGAAGTAACATCACTGTCAAATAATTGCAGTGATCAGCCAGCTTGGCATGATTACTAACTCTTTTCTTTTTCATAAGGAGAGAAAGAATTAATTGCAAAATGAAATTCAGAAAAGAAGAATACTACAGTGTACCCTTTAGGATGGAACCTATTGCTCTAAGATTATATTCTTTAGAATAGATTTTAAAACAAGAGAATTTCTAATTAAACATAAATGGATGCTGTGATTCTGACTGCCACTAAAAAATTAAGGGAGCTATGAATCTCTAGGGGTAGATTCTTAAAAAGATTATGAACTAAAACATCAAGGGGTGCTGTACTGGCCTGGAAGAATTAGAAGAGTGATCTTGGGACTTTTCTAATGCATGAATACTAACAGTAGTGTTACTCAATGGAAAAAATAGACTCATCTGAGCTATAGTTTCTTTCTGGCCACTGTACATGCAGCACCGTGGCATTCCAGAGGTGGTGTGAGCTGTTTGTTCTGGGTTTGTAAAAGCCACAAGGATAACTCAATTATGTTGGAATTCATCTGGCTGTTGGGAGATATCTATCTTTGAGCTAGTCCCCCAAAGCTCCTTTCCTAGTCCATGGGGGAGTATCACTTCTGAATTGAAGAAAAATGAGTGACTATTAGAGATCAGATTAACCTGTCTTTTTCAATGAATATAAAGGGAGCTTAAAAAGACTATCTCAGGTACAGATATCTACAATGTAAACATATAAAGTTAGGTGAAATGGCTTTTTCTCTTACAACTTTGATACCGTCTGTTCAGCTGCTTCCATTTGTGTGCCCCTCCTTGGTCATTTGGTGCAATCTTGCTAAACACTAAACATTTGCTTTTGATAGTCAAACCCTTTTTCGAGAAGGTCTTGCACTGACTTATCAACATGAAGGAAGTAGAGGGAAAATGAGAAAATATAGAGTGCTAAAAAGGAAAGAAAAAGAGAGGTAGTATTTCTTTTGTGCCCCTGGCTACCTCTTACTTTCTCTGCCCAAATAACTTACAGGTAACAAATACTATGAGCAAAGTGATAATTGAATAAAGACAAGTTATACAACCATCGTGGATGCTTTGCTTGATGCCATACTGCTCATTATTGATCATGCAACTCTCAGCTATACAGTTAGCCTTGGCTCAAGGAAGTATTCTGGTTTCTCCGGGTTTCTATAGCTTTGGCAGCTTTATAAGTATATGGGTATTCTCGGAGTGTTTGAACCACCAAATCACATCTCAGAATTATTTTGGGTGGTCCTTGTTTGTGCTGCATGCTGTTGCTACAAGTCTCCTCTGTAAATAGTCACAGTTCAATGACAAGGAACATTTCTGTACGTGCTGAATTTGCTAGTACTAGGAGTCACTAGTATAACATTCATATCTGAAGGATCTGCTTGATCTACAACATACCTTCAGGAAGAGAAGAAATCACTGGAGAAAATCCTTTCCCATTCTACAACTGGGTTTGTCTTCTGGTCAGACACATATCAAAATTCATTCTGAGCTCATGGTGAAGTCAAGGAAACTTGCAAGTGACCCCAATAATTACACAGGTGTGGACTGGGCATTTTAATTGAGATCTCTGTACTAACAGAACTGCAGCAAATCTGAGGCTGATCAATATTGATTATTTCCATGATTTTGGGGCAAGAGGAGAGGTGATGCTGGTTGGTTGTTGTCATGGTGGAAGGTTTTTTTCCATGGAGAGCTTGATGTTTTAAAGGATTATCTCCTACTATAATTTAGTTGATTTCTAATGCTATGAAAACATAAGCATGCCCTTTATAAAAATATAAGATGTTGTGGTGTTTTTATCCCTATGCCAAATGAATAACGGTCACTTGGCATGTAAAGCGGATGCGTTCAATTCTTGACTCTCCCTGTTGAGAAGCTGAACCTACTTCTCTGGCTGACAAGATGTGTGTACCAATCACCAACATGGACGTTTTTGTAGAGAGGAAGTGAGACACCATTTTCTCCTCCAATGAACATTTATGCTAAAATATGATCACTAGAGATTCACTAAAAGGTGCTAACTAAAATAAAGGGATTGCTGGTGGATGCCCATGTAATTTGTTAGAGAGCTATGTTCACTATCTTGAGAAGAAATTGACCACCAAATGATATATAAAAATCAAGAGAATTCATAACTGAAAAGAATGCTTTATTTCTGATAAAAAGTAATAGACTGTATGCATGAATCAATGTTTAATTTTATAAAGGGATTGCCTTGGTTAAATTTTTGTCATAATTGACATGCACTAGACTGTGCATGTTGGTACACAAAGGGTGACGCTGGCATAAAACTCATGTAAAAGTGGGTAACCATGCCCCTTGATTCCTCTAACTAACTTGCCAACTCCGTTCCCTGGTGTCTTTTGAACTTTACATTTGCTTATTGGCCAGTGGTACAGAGTTTCATCTTACAACAGAAAGATGTGTCTGAAAATTAAATCATACTCATATGCCACTGAAGTAAAGCCTTATTAAGCACGGAAATAGAACAATAGTCCATAACCTTTAAGTGTTCTAGTTGATTCTATAACAACATTTTCTACGGCTGTTAAGACTAATATCTCTCTACTATCTCAGAACATTTTTATAGTATTGATTTTATTATTATTATTTTATGCTCAATAAATTTTTAGTATTTTTTTAACAATTACATGTGATTTTCCTGAACGATAGATAGTCTTGCAGGAAAAGGAGGCTTTAAACAACTCTGAATATGTCGTGTACCAGTAAGATACAGAGAGTCTATTATGTAGCTATTTCATTTCAGTGTGCACTAGGCAGAGACAAGAGCATTTTATTTGATTAATACCACGCAAGGACTTCTGTCAAAATATTAATATCCTTTAAATAGGCATATCCACTTAGTAAATGAGATATCATCAACTTTCTCTATTGCCAACATTGCAATATTTATCTGTTTCTCTGGTAATAGTAGCTATAACTCTATGACCCTAAAGAAATAAAACATGCATATGACAGGAGAAGCACTGTACACATTCACAAAGATTTCTTTCTTGCATTTATTGTCCTGGGTACTTAGGAGGACTAAAATTGCAAAATGACACAAAACCCGGCAATAACTACAGTCTAGAAACCGTCCCATGGAAGTCAATGTAAAAAGAAATAAAGTGCACCCTTCTCAAATCTCTACAGAAATCCTGTTAATGTAATACTGTGCATTAGGAACAAAACCTAATAATAAAAACATAATTACCTCTAAATGTACAATCTACGTATCTGCAGAATTCCCATGATAATCCCATTGCTTCAAATGATATATGCACTCAGAAGCTTGGATTTAATTAAATATAACTAAATTTCAAGGCAGAGTGGCTTATGATTGTTCAGATCACATGCATCAGATGACTAAACACCAAAGAAAGAAGAGACTACTTCAGCTAAAAGGACAGTCTGGCTATACTAATAAAGAGCTACAAACTGGTAGAATTTTGGTTGGAAATCTGAAAGTCTTTGTGCACCTTGGTAACTTGTAGATGGTATTCAGATCCCAGAAATGAGAAGATGACTTGAGACAGCTGATTGTTCCCATGTGTTTGGAACACTGGTCCCAAATTTTCATCCAGAACACTTTTTTTTCCCTTTTCTGGGTCTACAATAGAATAAGAGTCTGGTGATCCAGATCCTTGTATTTGGTTTCCGAAAGGTTGGCTGCTTGCTGATGCCCAGATGTGTCAATGGTTGGTAGAGAACACCTAGAAATGCTTGGGATTAACTAAGCAGGTGTACCTGCACATAAAGATGTGAGTGTTGTGTTTTTTAGGCATGCTCTGAAAGTTCACATACTGACAGTGTCTGATGAACCAAAAGCAGAGCACTTTCATTTAAAATAGCAGTCCCTGACGATTACACATCAGCTCCAAGAGACTGGGTTCAGTTCCCAAGATAGTCTATGAAGATTCAAAATTACACTGTCTCTTTCCCATTTCCAAGGAAAAGACCTTATGGCACAGGACAAAGAAAGCAAATTTCTAGAGCTCATTGCTGGGAACATTCTGCTGCAGGTTTGGAGTTTGAACCCATGCTGACATGGATATGACTCTACCAAATCAGAATAATGATACCTTTATATCAGACAATGTATATAAAAATGTAAAAAATTGATGACTGTGCTGTGATATTTCCCCAAAACATTCTCCCAGTTTTCAAGTACTTGTCTCATTGAATCTAAAATCATTCCTGTGTGTTTCAAAGGATTTCTCCTTCATTAGTTTGTCCCACTGGACATGGGTAATCTTACAGTTTCTGCAAAACACGGTGATTATAACCTGTGTGAAAGGATATCTTGTTTTGTTCATCTGAATCAGTCGCCTTCCAGTTTCACTTACTGTCCCTTTAGTTTTACATTGGAAAAGACAGTGGACAATCAATCGCTATTTATTTTCTTATTGCCACTCATGATTCTGTAGTCTTTTATCATATTCCACTTTGGTGGAATTTTTTTCCAAGTTGATGAGTCCTAGTGTCCTTAGGTCAACAATCTTATGGAAGTTACTGTATCCATTTGATCATCCTTTTTACCCTTTTCTGAATATTTTCCAGTACTACTGCAGCAATTCATCCTGTATTCAAGATCATAGATTTATAGCACAACGTAGTGATGTTTTGCAGTTTTGTCCTCTTCCATTTCTAATAATTTGTAAGGTTCTTTTTGCTTTTCTGACTACTATTCAGCGCAGAGCTTACATTTTAATGAAGATATCTTTGTAATCTCAATATTATATTCTCCCTGTTCCTGAGAGCTAATAATCAGTTCAGGGGTCCATCACTGGTAGGTAAAATCAGGGGTTTTGTTTCCCATGTCTTTATATTAAAATTCTACTGAATTTCATTTACACCTTTACTGCCCAGTGACTATCAGGGTTCTTTTTCAGAACTTCCTGATCCTCACATTTATTAATCTTAACTGCTAAGCTCCACATTACTTTGAATACCTCTCTATTCCACCCCTTTTTCACGCCACTTATAGGTGTAGGGGAGAAATGGATTTCAATGCTGTGCCCTTTAGTTCTGAAGTTAAGTGATTCTGCTTCCAATCTTTTAATTTTGAATTCTATATATTTACTGTGGGTTTTTTTCATTACACTTTAAAATGATACTACATGCATTAATGTAGAGCCTGATCCATGAAATAATGAATAAAACACTAGATAACTCCTTTTCTGGGGCATATCCCGCTGAGACACAGACATAACTTCCAAAATGGTCATTCTCTCATTGGTCCTATGAATCTTACAGTCACTACTGCAGGCATTTTAACTTGAAAAGGCACATTCACTCCTGCTGTTTAGTTTAATCTGTAGTCTAACATAGACCCCAGTCCTATCTTTAAGAGAAGTTTTCAGGCCAGGAAAACTGGTGTCCATATAGTGTCACAGAATCACAGAGGTTGGAAGGGACCTCTGGAGATCACCTAGTCCAACCCCCCTGCCAGAGCAGGTTCACCTAGAACAGGTTGCACAGGATGGCGTCCAGGCGGGTTTTTTGTCCATCTCAAAGGTGCAATCAGATACACTACCCAGAAAAGTTAGAAGAGTTTCTTCTTTGGATTTTTCCATCACTCCCAGTAGCCATGAATTAATGATGGTGAATCCCTTTTCTGGGCTCCCTAACTCTCCCCATGATTGCACAGAGATCATACGTGTACCGCTCAGGCCTATGAAGTCTGCAAGGTGTTGCAGTGCCTAAAGCTGTACTCAGTAACACCCCAGTTCATTTCTGAATCTGACCTTCACAGATAAAAGAAGTATAAACTCCCACCTTTTGCTCATCAGTAATTTGCTCATACCTTTTGGGAATGCATGGGAGCTCTTGTTTCATAAAAGCTCTGCTGTCATTCAAATTCAGTTTTCTTCATTCCTAAACCAATTTAATGGTTCACCAAGTACAACTTAAATAACCCAAAAACTGAAACAGAGAAAGCTTACGAAAAAGAAAGCTGGAAACACAAACCACATTTGACACTCAGAAAAATTAACTTCTTGTGATTTCCTTTTACAGGCCATATTCAGATAACTATTGGTTTCTCTTGAGACTAAGAGACAGTATTAACTTAAGCTGGTGGAAATTTCTGATCTCACTGTATGTCTTTCCTAGGCAGCTGTGTAGACAAAACTTTCATTTAACAAGCACTATTTGCATAAAACAATGAAGCTTAAAGATTAATGAAGCGATAAGAAAAAAGTACATGGTCATCTTAGAAAAAAAATTACAGTTGTCTCACTAATGAATATAGCACTCTCTGATAGAAGAATGTAATTCTGGTGTTTGTTACTTACCTTTTTTTCCCTCCTACCAGACCATGCCATTCATTACATCCCTTCTCTTTTTGACAAGTGCCACTTCCGGTACTTGTTTAACACAATAAAATAGTACCTGAGTGTCCTTGGGCAAGCCTTCTTCCTGTCCTTCTGGAAGAATAGCTTGACTGAAAAATGCCTCAGTCTTGCTCAATCAACTCCCTGCCTCTTCTTCATGACTTCAGAAATTGCTACTTTTGTATATTTTCCCTTCAGTCCTCATAGGTTTCTCAGTAGAACAGGTCAGTAAGGGAGCTCTTACGAATAAAGCTCCTTCTTTATTCTCAGTCATATGAACATTACAACAGCGGCAGGGTAGAGGAACTGGCAGGTTTTATTGTAAATTTCATATAACTTGATGAGGAATGTGGTCAAAGAACTGATGGAGAAAATGCTCTTTGTACTTTAGCTGTTCATCATTTTATGAGAGAAAAAAGGTTGGTTTTGTATTTCGCATTATCTGAATTCCACTTGGACTGAGGTTCCTTCCTCCTCTAGTGCAAGGGGCTGAGTGAGGATCAAAATCTGAAACATCATCAGGAAACCTGTTATTGTAAAATATTAAGACAGGTATCATTTACATTTCTTAAAACTTATCCCTGACCCTGGCTAATTACTCATTTACTACATATTCTTATTATAGAGATGTATGGAAGGCTTAAAATAGCTCTTCCCAGTTGTTCTGATTGTTCAAGTGGTCTTAGACTTTATTAACGGAGAGGATGAAAATCGCAAAACCTTAATGTGATATGTTTTTAATCAGAGTGCCACCAAAAGAAAAACCCCTGCATTTTTTTTCAGGTCATGGTAGATTTTTACTTTCATGACATTTAAATGCACATCTAGTTATTTTGCATTATTTACATTTTTAACACCCTTCCTGTCATTTAGTGCAATTTTTTATTACAATACTTATTTTATGCTAGCACTAAATTCAACTCCTTTCTGAAATGCAGCATGGGATTGCTCTTCTTTCTTTTAAGTGATCTTTCTTCCACTTCATTTTTAATAAATTCTAGTAAACATTAAGTATGCTACTGCTGCTTTCACAGAAGTACTTATATGACACTTTCATTCTGTTTTTAGACTGATAATCTGACTTAATTATGAATGATGCCAAGATTATAAATGATTGGGTTGTCTTTTGAAAATGCAGATTGATTTTACATGCTTTTTCTCCTGCCTCTTTCTAAAATAGACTTAATGTTCCAAGCTGGAACATCTGTTTTCAATAAAATCCTTATGTATTTTCTCCAGCAATTGCACTTGTAATATGTAATTTCTCTTTTGTTCACAGCTATTTCCATACTTTTTCCTCATCTTTGTTTCAGACTTGTAAAAAGGGGAGTTAAATCCATTGTCCATCTGATGCATTTTGGTGTTTTCCTTGGGACGATGGACCGCAAAGCTTGGAGTAATGTGCAATAGCCATTCATGACATGGGACGAGCCGCTCACTCAGGAAGTGTCAAGCCTGAGCGAGATCTGCCACTACAGCAGTGGGTCTGTTCCTGCCAGGAGGGTGGAAAGGAGAGGTTACATACTAATTCCCTTGGTCTTGCTTGGTATGGGGAAAATCAGTGTGTCACTCTGAAGCCTGCCTCTGCAGGCATCGTATGTTGTGCATCGAGAGGGCACTGGTACAACAGAAAGCAAACACTTCCATGTAAAGCAAACAGCATAGTGACCTGTTTTCCCATGGCACAGAACACAGGTACAGAAGTTCCTTTCAGATCTTCCTGTTTCAACCATTTGTGCATTTCAGGGAGAAAAATCAAGGACAGCAGGTATTTCTGCTTCATTAGAAAAGGAAAGGAAGAAGGTTTTCAGTTGCTCAATCTGACCAGTTGCAGTGTCTCTGGGGGGTCTTTGGCAGAGTTAAAACAGGATTAAGACATATTTCTGTCCCTTTTGCACAGAAAAGTCTTCCAAATCTTCTATGTCCTCATACCTATGTCAAAGCTAATAAATAAGCCAGACAGTGAGAAAGGGTCAAGCTGAATATGGCTGTGCATACACATAGACTATTCAAGGGATTCCAGTAACCTTAATGTATAACTCCGAAAGAAAAGCAAAATGCAGCCCCAAAGACAAACAAAAATTGGATTTAAATGCATTCTTTTTTTTCTGTACTAACTGCCAGTGAAAGCAGCTATGTAAATAAGCCCAGAAATAATTCACGGTAGTGCCTGAAAGTGCCAAGGTTCCTTTATTTTTCCTTTTTATTTCTTCATGGCTTTCACCCCAGACTTTTTGAATAACCTAGATGCAGGCTAAGTAGGCAGTTGCCTGGGGCAGCCACAGCTTTAGTACCTACTTTTCCTTTGAAAAGCTTTGCAGATCTTTCTGCTGAGGAGAGCAAGGAAATATTCAGGGCAGCAGTGACTGAACAGCAGCTGCTAATTCTGCCTCCTCCCCCTGTACAGTCCCAGCAGGATGAGCAAATTAGGTCTTTAAGTCCTGTCTCCAGCTTCCTCTCCCCTTCCCTCTAAGCATTATCATCTATTCAACACAACATCAGCTGTTCAACCCAACTGTCTCCCTAACATTCCCATAGCAAGGAGCAACCTTAACACAACACTCTTGGAGTGGGTAAATTTGATTTTTCTCATGCTTTTGAGAAGCACACAGCCAACCCAAGATCTGGGTAAATATTCAGCTTTCTTGAAGACCTATTGAATCCTGAAAAGGAAAAAAAAGCAAGTCTTTTTTGTTTAAACACTATTGAGGTTCTACGGTGTGTTGGTCTTTTGTTCTGCAGTCAGCCGGATGATTTCATTCTCCAAGGCTACACTCTAGAAACTATCACAAACTGTAATATTCGTTTAAAAATACTTTTAGCATTGCCTGCTAATCAGTCCCAAATCTGTTGGCTTATGTTTGTCACCATATATTTGTACTGTATAATGCACTTATGATGTTTGATTTCATCTGCATTACTCCATACAGTCGCAGTCTTTATGGTGCATTACATTTTTTAAGACCTTTATCCATAAACATTCATATAACAGTCATTCGCTGAATATCTTGAATTTAGTTTTTCTGTTGTTCTTCATTGCATGTATAAAAAGAAAACTGAAGAAATAAAATATAAGACCAGTGAATCAGCTGATGAAGAAAGTGTTAGCATGAGAATTTTTTCAATTTTCGAGGAAAAGTGGGAATTTACAGTCGTGGAAAATTTGACAGTTGTTTATATTAAAAATTAATCATAATCAACAGAAAAATTGTTTCATTGCATTATTGGGATGCTTTCCTAAACAGAAAGTTTAAATTTCAATTTTTATAACAGCACGGTGTATAGTGTAAATGGACTATCTTTACAACTCATTTGTATGATGACCACCTGTTCACTTCTCTTGTGTTGCATCTAAATACCAGGAGTTAGTGTACTCATAACTTCTGGAAGTGACTGAAATGTCACATTCCCATGGAAAATCAGAATAAAACGAGCAAAGCTGGAGACAGCAGCTGGCACAGCTGATGGTTTTGATATTTTTTATTTTCCTTCATTGGTAACTATTTTTCCATTTTATTTTTCAAGAAATTAAAAAGGATGATTTGAGGTTATACACTACGTTTCCTTCCAATGTTACTCTCTTTAATTGTGATTAGAATTTTGCATTAAGTCTTAATGCTTTTTACTAAGAAGCAGGTTAATTGTATCATCTAGTTTCAATTAGCTCTAATAGAGTGCATGTATAGCTTCAGAGTCTATTGTGCATATCCTCACATAGATGGGGAAATGGAGTAAAAGCTATTATTTTGATGTCCTGATAAATTATGTTCCATATTATGTTAGATTAACAAAATGCATGACTAATGTCCCATGTACACATGAGCTGTGACAGCATTTCTGAGTGTTAATAAATCTGAGCACTGGCTGATGTCCAGTTCTTTTTTTATGGTTAATGCAAATTAAGTCCACATCTTCTCATTATACTTAGTAATTTACTTCTAAATGCTCAAATCTAGTCATTATTGTTGGCAACCTTTATATGGTAGCTCTCCAGACTGAATTAAAAATAATAATAAAAATAAAGTAATGATTATATTTAGATTGGGACCTGCAGATAGTTGTTCTTTCTGAAAGCACATTGCAGTCATAATAAACAAATTGATGGCTACAGGCAGCACTTGTTTGAAGCACATTGGACTTGGAGATACTGAATTTGTTTGCAAACTTCACCAGTATTCAAACCAACAAAAAGATTTTTCTGTGCAATAGAACATAAGTATCAGAAAATTATATTACCCTTTTGTTATAAAAAGGAAAATATTAGTTTTTACAACTGTGAAGTACTATTGAGACCAAGGACACGGAAGAGTGCTAGGGGTACTGGTGTCTCAATAAGGATATGGTTGACTGCAACCCTGTAAGGCACATCAAACAGCAATAATAAGAGTGGTTTAGAGCCGCTCCTGTGGTACAGACTGATCCATTCCCTACCACCAGTCCTAGGAGGGCCATGATGCTTTTCTTATTTGCATAGTGCAACTGGAAACTTTGCTGCTTTCTCTTGTTGATCTGAGCTGGCAGCATTCTCCAAGCCTGGACGGTACTTGGTTTGCAGAAGCAGTTACATGTAGAGGTGAGCTCATAAAATCGATGTCACAGCCTGGGCTGCTCACAGTTAACTCTGGACCCAGAGTTGATGTAGATAGTTAGTACAAGGTAGAAAGCTTACATGGTACCTGGAATATTTGGTTTCCAGAATGGCTAACTGTACACAGAAAATGGCATTGTCCTTAGAACGTGATTTTGGGTTCAGAATCATGATTTAATGACACTCTTTTGTGTTGCTGAGGTGACTACAGTCCTAGAGGGATGTTCTTAAAATATTTACTGACTCCCGGAGTCCCTGTGCAGCAAAGAAGCATAACATTGTGCGAGGACAACATCGTTTGTCTGAGTGGCAGACCAGTTCTTGCATTGACAGGGGACTGTAGTGAAAGTTTAAGTGCAGAGAACAAGCACCTAGGTCTTTCACCTGGTGCAAATGAATATATGAAGTAAAGCATTTTACACAAGTTAAGAATCTATAGCTTTGAATAGCCTATTGAAGGCTTTAAATCTGTAGCTGAAGCCATCCTAAGTACAATATAGATGAGAGGCAGATGCAGTGGGTACAGCATGATTGGAAAGCAGTGCACCTATGATTGTGGCACAGGATACAGAAATTATTCATCCTTCACTATGTATTGCAATCCAACCTTGGGTCACAAAAAAGGCTGCTTCCTTTATGGTGCAGTAGACATGCTCAGGCTGCTTCAAAGAATATTTGTGATCCAAATATTCCAAGTGTGCCATATACAAAAGGCATAAAAACTCATAGTGCTTTGTCCTGAGTATAACAGTTTGGCAAAGCTGAAAGAGACTATGTTTAATGAAACTCCACAAGCTCTCCTGGCAAGTCTGTTCTACCCATGTTTTAATATTTGACGGCTGGGTTATAACATACAGTATCTTATTATTTACTATTATTTTGCACCTATCTGACATTAGTGAATGTTGCAAATGAGTGCTGCTGCTGTCAACCCAAAGAATTAGGTCAATTATACATATATATCCCCAAAAAGGCTTGTCTTTGAAACTTTTTCATAGTCTATTGGTAAATGATTAACAAATTAACAAATTGCATCTGCCAGAATAATAGTTCGGTAGCCATTCTTAACCATTTTTTCATGTCAACATGATTCTAAAGAATATGAAATAGTAAGGGGAAAGAAGGATAGCAATACAGTTTATTCTACAGGCAAGTATTCTCAGCTATGTAAAGGATAATGTCATTGTTTAACCCCAGCTGGCAACTAAGCACCATACAACTGTTCACTCCCCACCAGTGGGATGGGGGAGGGAATCAGAAGACAAAAAGTGGGAAAACTCAGGGGTTGAGATAAATACAGCTTAATAAATAAAGCAAAAGCTGCACACGCAAGCAAAGCAAAACAAGGGATTCATTCACTACTTCCCATTGGCAGGCAGGTCTTCAGCTGCCTCCAGGAAAGCCGGGCTCCATCACGTGCAATGGTCACTTGGGAAGACAAACGCCATAACTCTGAATGTGCCCCCCTTCCTTCTTCTTCCCCCCCAGCTTTACATGCTGAGCGTGATGTCATACGGTATGGAATATCCATTTGATTAGATGGGGTCAGCTGTCCCCACTGTGTCTCCTCCCAACTTTTTGTGCACTGCCAGCCTACTTGCTGGTGAGGTGTTGTGAGCATCAGAAAAGGCCGTGACTCTCTGTAAGCACGGCTCAGCAATAACTAAAACACCCCTGTGTTAGCAACACTGTTTCCAGCACAAATCCAAAACATAGCCCCATACTAGCTACTATGAAGAAAATTAACTCTACCCCAGCCAAAATCTGCACAGATAAAAAGTCAAAGATAGAAATAACTTGCCAGTTTAAATAGTAAATATATAGTGCACGCTGTAGAGGCAGCAAGTTCCTTCCAGGCAAACGTTCATATTATTTCAGAGACCAGGGTGGTTGGAATTCAATTATTTGATAGAGCTGGAACCTCTGAAGGGCTTCCTTGTGTGTATTGGTGAGAACTCTAATTGAAGCAGACAATGAACAGGTCAGAGCTTACTGAAACTGATTAACTGCATCATCTGCCCTGCAATTATTGTTACTGCTCTTGAGGCTTCTAAGTGTGAGAGCTTTCCTCAAGAGGTACATACGTAGTTTTCCAAGAAAGTTTTTTGTCCCACTCTGATTATGTGTCTAAACATTACCTAAGTGTAGACTCATCACCTTTATCTAGGGAAAAATAGACCTCTGGAGGGGGTGTTTCATCTCCTCCTAAAATATGTATCGAAGATGAATTGGTCTCTGAAGGTGTCATTTCTCACCACGGGCTTTAGAAGAAACCTAGAGTGATTAATGCCTTATATTTAGAGATCCGTTGAGATAAAATTTACCATTGGTATGTTTTCATTTAAGACTTCATTGTATGTGAAGAGAGAAATAGGTTATGCATAATAGTAGTTTTGATTCTGTGTCTTTGAAATTGTATGATCAACTATTAGGTACGTAAACAGTCCCGCATAATAACAGAGGTAATGACTCTACTTGTGTGCTAGGAACTGGTCATTGAGATAAGAACGGACAGATCTGCTTTATTTTCTTCTAGACTGTTCTGTGAGAGAACACTTTCGTGTGATTAAGTTCTGGTACATTTCTAAATAAAAAGGCTAACTATTATGTTTTTATGACAGATTCATCCATGAGTAGATAGACCACCATTTTTTTCATACATTGTAAATTCTTTTAAACACGTGGCAGAAACTTTAGCATTCTAGTAATGAACATCTCTGATTTGAAAAGCTGTGATAGATTCTGAGTATATGAACTGGGATTATTTACAATGGTGAAAAGGACAGCTACATTTTTTTCCTCACAGATTGCAGATCTGTGTCTCTGTTGGACATTTTTTTTAATTCTCTTGGTCTATTAATTTTATGAACTTCCCTCCCCTTTTTCAAACCATTTTTGCATATTTTATTACAGAACTTACTTTCCTTGTTAGGCATCAAAGATCTATCACATCAAAATATTTAAATGCTTAATAATCCCAGTATAGAGCTACAAGTATTAATGAGGTCATTCCTCTGAATCCAAGCACTGCTTTCTTTTTATTCCCTTTTCTTTCCCTGTCAAATCTAATCGGAGTCAGAACTTCCTAAATCCTGGCCTAAAGTCCTATTTTTTACTGATTTGAAATTACATATTGCACTCTGTGGTGCTAATCCAATTTTACAGTTTTATGCTTTTTATAAGAGCAAGTGATTGCGATGTAGGTTAAAGTGCATTAAAATTCTGGTTATGTCGAGTGTTGGGACAGATCAGGTAAAGAGATGAAAAGGGAATTCTTCAGGGCAGAAAGGACAATCTTATCAGATGTAGGTGAACCAGATACATAACAAGTATTTCATGTTTGTAGAATAGAAGGATATCACAGTCATATAAGAACACTTCCACTGGAAGTCCTTCATTAAAAGCAGTCCCATATGACTTCTTATGTTTCAAAACTCTAGAGTATGAGAAGTGATATCTTCTCACCCCAACCAGAAGTAAATGATATCCAAAGTAATGAACTCAAATCTTATTTAAATGTGTAAAATGGAAAGAGAGGATTGCCAGTCAGTTGGCAGCATGCTTTGTTCAGCATTGTGAGTTAAAAATAATCACCTGTAATAGCATAGAGGAAACATAGTCAAAGTGTTGCATTCTCATCCATTGAAAAGTGGAAAGAAAACAGACCACCAAGAGTTGTTCTGATTTGTAGCAAGAAGGACAAGAATGAAAGGGTCTTTTTTAAAAAAAAAAAAGTCAAAACTAGTAAATTAAGGAAAACAGTTACAAATTCTGTATCGGTAATGCCATTTGCTTTTGATCTGCCTTTTCTGTTTAGATGCAAGACCTGTGTGTTACCTGTATGTTTATATAGTACCTAACTTAATGTCTCTTCTAAGTGATGCTTTTAACAAAAATAGTATTGAAAAAAAAAACTGTATTGAAGACAAATTTTGGGTTAGTAATTTGTTCTGATTATATTCTAGAGTAAAGTTTGATTTTGTAAATTTTTGGGATAATCTTTTAATAGATTGAGAAAGGTAAGGTTTCTGCCTTATGTTTGAGCAGCTACAATGAGAAATGGGCACAGAATCTTGTGTGGGTTTCAGATTGTTCCTTTTTCTATTGTCAGATGAACATCACCGTTCAATATTTTAATTTTCAGCACAATACTACTTTATTTTAGTCATACATATGTTCCATGAAAAGAAGCATCCATCCTGCTAAGTCTGGGCACTCCTTGATATGACTTAGAAATACAGTAAAATAATATCTTTTCCTCAGTTATTATCCTGAATCAAACCCATATGTCCAAAGGCATAATTCTGATCTTTTTGATCTGCCTTTGGAATTCTTCCTGTTTCTATCAGCTCAGGAAGCACATTTCACCGTTCACTCCCTCAAGATCAGCAACCTAAAGCCATTTTGCCAGTGTCTGGGGAGAACTGAAGCTGCTAGACACAACTGAGTGGGAAGGATACTGATGCTGGACCAGAGTTTTGCCATATTTTGCTAGAGTTAGAAGCTCAGTTTTCTCAGACAAGCCACAGGCAACAGTCAGGGTTTTATGCAGATTATTTTCCCCTTATTTTTTGTAGTGTATTGACACTGCAAGCTCCTTGACTGTTCTGATAGTAAGTAAATTGAAATCCTCAAGCTATTCTTTGAATGGTATAGAATACAGGTAATTTTGATCCTGCTTCTTTTCTAGGTTCCCACAAACAGATGTCCTTTATGCTTTATTAGTTTCTTTCTGGGAACTGTGCTGATAAAATGAGCTAGGAGCATGTTGCACATTAGCATTGTCATCATGTACAAGTTCATTAGTGTGTGGTACCCACCATATGCATTGATCCAGGACCACCCTGCAGTACCACAGTTGTTTCACATATGTTCAGATCACGGCTCCTCTAGCAAGACCAAGAACAAACAGCTGAGAGTCACAGTAACTCTCTGTGTATGTGAGCCTCTGTTTTGCAACTGATTCTGTCACATTCTGAATGGTCACTATTTTCTTTTTTTTTAATAAATTAATTCATACTCTGTAGAAGGGAACAGGGCAAAGACTGCGACAATGTGGACGGTGTGAAAGGGCCAGCATATCCTAGACACTGTAATAGGGAAATAACCCTGGCAATTCAGAGGTCAGAAATAAGGCAGAAAGGTAATTTTTGTCTGTGCCTGCAAAGCTTCTGAATTCCTGTTCAAAATTGAAATGAAACTGAACAGTTTCTGAAACATTTTGGTGGTTTGCTTCATAGGGGGGAAAAAATGAAGTCACTAAAATTATCTCCCTTCAAGACCAAAGCCCATGATGAGGAGGCTAACAAACTGTGGAAGAATGAAGAGATTATATCTCACTATCCTACATCTCGTATTTATGCCCTACTTATTCCCTTATAATTTAGAAGTCTCTCCTGAACTCAAGAAACAAGTCTAAAGAGCAAAATTTGATGCTGATCAAGTTTGTGAGTACAAAGCATTTGAATTTTGAAAAAACTGTATTTCTGGAATGAAAAACATTTTGTTGAAAATTCTCTAAACCTCGTAAAGTCATTACTTCAGAGCTACATGGAAAAAAAATACTTGAACTTGTCATTGGAGAACGCTGTACTGAAGGGATTAAGCAAAATAAACTAAATGTGTACATACTATCGCATCACTTTATGAGAATCCAAGTCTGAGTTTCAAAGAAGTAGAATAGTCATATTTTATAAGTTAAATAAAATGGAAACTACATTATCTGAACAGTTTACATCAAAAGTCAGCAAGGTATCTCTGTGTTAGCTGGTACTTGAACTGTCTTGTCCTAGTTACTTGCATTTTCAAACACCTCACTTTCATATTTGTAGTAACAGTTTATGCTCCAGTACAGGTCATTGTAACGTGAATCTTGGGTGTGAACTGGTGATTCTTTTGTTTTAACTTCTGTTGACTACGCATAGTATGGTACTTAGTGAAGCAGATTCATTCATTTGAAGAGAAAGTTATATTATGTTTTAAAGGTGGTTGAAAACTGTTATACTGAAAATAAAACAGCAGTTAACAACAATTAAAGAGAAGTGAAAGTAACCTCAGAGTTTTTGCCTTTTGTTATAAAGCCTTGGTATGCTTGAGCCCCAGGACATGACACAACCATGTGTAAGAATTTATTGCTTTTAAACAAGAATTGTGCAAGGACACCCACAAGTTCATATTAGCATGGACTGCTCAGTAGTTGATTGATTATTGTTACACAGTAGGTTGATTCTTTGCATGTTCTTGGGTTTTGGAGTTATATAATGTTTGCTGTAATGATTGATTCTCACTATTATATTCAGCAGAGGAAAATGTGGAAACTGTTCTTTGAAAAGGCATTCCATTTCTTGCATTATGCAGACACACATTGCACAAATGTTGATTACATAACTTAAACATTGAATGAGTCATCTTCTGCCATGCCCTTCATCTATGAAGGAATTCTGAGAACATATGATCCCATCCCCTTTATGAGAGAGTCTAACCTCAGAACTAGAAAGTATTTATCCTCTTCAGCAGAGTTCATTTTCTTGAGAGACCTTTCATATACCGTTCACAGTAAGCTTTATGTGCATTTTAGGCAAAATCTGTGAAGATTTAGTTAAATGTTGAAAGCCTGGGAAGTTCTCATGTATTTAATTATTGTTCTTTAGGCACTAATGGCAATAGAAACCTAAAAAACATTTTGGTCATATGTAGCACTGTTAATTATTTAAAGATGTTCCCTTAAAGTTGTGGGCATATCAGTTAACACATAATATGAGTGAAACAATTCTTATGAAGAGACCAGTTGGACCACATCTTGATACTAAATTTCCTAGCTTTTGTCATCTCACTGAAATCCTAAGAATTAAAAAAGAAGAATCTGGTTCATGGCTTTGATACCAAAATGATATCTATTATTTGGAAAATGTGTATTTTCTAAAACTGTGTTTCTTTTTTAATACACAAAATAAAATGTTTTGGGGCTTGGTTTTATTTACATACAAAGAAAATGCATTAGCATTAGTACTGAATAGTCCGCTAGGAAGTCAACGTGTTTTCATGAGTCACACATAGAACTTTCATGGAATTCTTTGTAATGATATTACATTTGTGAAAGATTTTCCTAAAGACTTGCATATGTAAGCAAAAACCACTGGGAGCAGAGCATAAAGAATGACTTGTAAAATTATATTTGGTATTCAATTATTAGTTAAAGTGGAATTAATTTCCTAGGATGATCATTACTGAGGTAGTGCATGACAATCCAATGACAACTTTGTGTTTATGCTGTCTTCCTTATAAGTTGTCACACTATAATTCGAAAGTACTAAATATTTATATAAACCAGTTTAAAGTAAATTCAGTCGCGGAGACTAGGGAAACAAAGACAGGTTTTGTCTTTGTTATGAAATTTAATGACAGAAGCTATAACTCACAGGTAAATTGTTATCTTGTTCAAGCATTCCTGTAATATCAAAGAACACTTGAGCCATCAAAAATTATGGATATTAAAACTCAACTATTTCTTAGGTTTTTGCAATGCAAATTCACTTCTGGGCACATTTTAAGTGGCATATAGTATTTCCTCCAAATTATATTAGATAAATTCATGGACTATTACACTGTTGTCATTCAGCTCATTTCGATGAAAAAGCAATTACTTACGGCAGATTAATGCAAAGAGTGGCCATAATCACAGTAGGTTAGGTTAAGAGTTTATTAGAAATACACAAGCCATTTAAATTAACCCAAATGACCAGCATGTCAGTTCAAAAGAAACATGTGCTTTAATTTGTTAAACTGTAACCTTTGCTATATTAGAAAAATACTTTGACACAAACACTTTACAAATGTCAGCAGAAAATCCATACTCCATTTCTTCACATTGGTTTTGTGACACAGTGTTTGCTGATATTCGTCAAGGGATAAGTTACGATTGATTTCCTTCCACCCTTACTCTTTTCTCTTGTATTATGGGGAATTAAAGGGCAAAAATGACCTGTTTTTTTCCCAGACCATTCATATGGATATGCTACGCTAGGTAAACTTAACTGCTGCCTGGAACTTAAAGGTCAACAGAATCTCTAAAAAAAGCTTTGAATGGTAACTGTTAGAGAAGGCCAGAGTATCCTAAAACTGAGGAGCAAAAGTAATGCAGAAAGTGGAAGAGCTGGTGTGGAAAGATATTCTGAGACTTTTGCTTCTGCCTTTTCTCTAGATGTTGCTCCTGTGTATTACACACCAAAATGGAATTGCTGAAAACAGTTCGATTTAAAGAATCAGTAATATTTCTTGCTTTAGGATAAAATGTCTTCATTTTCCTAACTCTGTTTCTATCTGTCCATTTCAAAAAGTTTTGTCAATGTAAGATTTAAAGATTATGTTTATACACTGGAGGTGTGTTCCCCTGCTGAAAGAACATTGCCCTTTTGCTAATGCATTTTGAATTGGATGGGAACATGTGATAGAGACACTTTGAAAATAACATTAAAGACATATCCTGCAAATGATCCAAGCATATGAGCTACTTCATTTCCATGCCTATAATTTCAAATATTGGACCATGAGCTGTTGATATGGCTGAAGAATGAACACACACACATATATAAATACACATATTTGCATACATATGTATATGTACACCTTGGGTGGCTAATTGTGCTATTTGAGAGATGCTTTTCTTGGAAAAAGATTTTAAGAAGCAATAAATGGTTTTGTTGATATTATATCAAGAAACTGCAATGAGGAAGATGCCTGACTTTCACAGCATAAAAGACACAAAGCAATTAAACCATGTATTTCATATGAATGTGAGTCTTACATGTTTACTTCTTCATTGTCCTTTATTCCCCAAGAAACAGTGTAGTCAAAATGAATACTCAGAGAAGATATCTTAGCTCAGACTCTCACAGATTTAGCAAAACTTCAGTGATTTAAATGGAATTATGCCTTATTACTCCAGGAGATTTTCTGAGATGGTTCAGTAGATATTCTGTCTTGAGGATATTTGTCTTTCATCTATTGACAAAGATGGGCATTAAGAGCATTCTGAACACGAGATGTGATAAATGGAGGAATAAAGAGGTCAGAGAAACACCTTTCATAGAGACATCGAAAGAATATAAAGTGTTTTTTTTAAAAGAAATAGGCTAACAAAATAATGCTGTATGTATGTCTAAAATTACTAATGAGAATGTGAAGAAAGAACATTTAGATGGCAGTTATGCTGAGATATGTTATGTCCTGCAGCATTTCAGGGTGTGTGTGGGATAATTACTTGCTTCTAAAAATTGGTAACGCAGGTTCTGTATTAGTCTTTCCTGGCATATGAACCTCGCATTACTAGGTATGTTCCGCACTGATTGTAGAGAAAGCTGTCACAGACTTGCATTTTTATATGTGATTTAGCAAAAGATTTGACTGTGTTAAACATGGATCACAATTAGGAAAGAAAATTGAAATACTTCTTTCTCCTGATGTACATATATTCAAAGGAACATAGGCACTTAAGTCATCTGTGATGGGACAAACCACAGGGGTTACCACTCCTTGGATGGAATAATTTTTCTATGCAGGAATAACAGCAAAAAAACATAATCTAAGTAATACAGTTTGCAAGGAGTTTAGAGATCATCACAGACAGTACACTGGTCCAGGTGACTACTGCACAATTGAAATGTGGTTCCAGTTCAAAGAAATGGGATCCATTAGCTTTCAAAACCATAAAGATAATAACAAAAAGTCTTAATACGAGAAACTATTCTGCACATTGGCTTTTTGAATGTCATTATTCTCAATGAAAAATGACAAGGACCTTAACAAAATGAAGAAATCCTTACTGGAAAGAAAGAAAAATTTGTTTTGTTCCTTATAACAAAAAGTGACTTAAGAAATTCCACTGCTCTTTTCAAGAGGGCAATGGACCTTTGTAAAAAGTTTACTTCGGTTGAAAGACCAAGTACCTTAGGTATTTATTTTCCAAGATGTATATTACCATATTGCTTAATAGATGTCAGTGATGTGATACTTGAACCTTTTTGATTAAGCTCCTGTTGAACTTTAGATTGCAATAATCAACAGTCTGTATAATTTAAATTTTAGATTATTTAAGAAGTCTTCAGAAGCACAGACATTATAATATGAGATGATTATTGTCGTTGTTATGAAAGAGGCTGCTAAATCCAGTGGGAATGTTCATCAGCATACTGTAATCAGCAGCTACGGAGAATGCTTAATTACAGTTATTTAGGTGACATGTTGATGCAGTAGTAGTGGTGTTGAAAGCAGAAAAGTTGCATGAATTAGCACTTGTAGCCATGTAAGAGGATATTAAAAGGCATCAATATCAATGCAGAATGTCTGATTATGTGGCTGTTTATACTAATTTGCCTTACTATTAAACTACACTGCTCAGCATAAAAGGCCATTGGGTTTACATTTTCTCTTATCTTTTATACTTATTCAAAAGGGAAATTAATATGTTGTATTTGATTGTCCAAAATTAAATGTTCATGGTAGATTTAAATAGTTTTAATGGATAAATTATACAAAGGAAAATGGAGTACATGTGTGGGTAGTTCTTGTAACTCTAAGATTCATTTTTAACATAATTTTCGTGATTAGATTAGGTCTGTGAGAAATTATGAATGCACATTTTTGTGTATTCATGAATGTTATGCAGCTAAATTCATACAGCGTAGTAACAATCATTGGTTTTGGTTACTACTTAATAACTTCTGGACTTTTAAGAATTAGGCTCATCAGCCAGTAGTAAGTTTTGCTTTGACTTAGGAAATTCTTGTGACTAACATATTGCATCCATAAATGAACAAAGTAGTTTATATTCCACTTTCCGTGTAACCAAAATATATTTTCTAATCTGATAGATACCGTACTATAAATCTCTTACTGATAAATCTCCTACTATCATATTTGGGCTTCATATGAAGCCAATGTTAAATATACTACAGTCTAAGAATTTCTGTTTTTTCTATGCACTTTTCACAATTCCATTTCACTATTTAAATCTTTAGAAACTATATATATAATTTTATTATAAATTGCAAATATAGTTAAAAAGGAATTGGCAACTAAATCTGATATTTCCTGGCAGCCATAAATATTAGGACTATTGATTCATCAGCATGATTTTATGTGTGCATTATGTGACATTTTGCAAGAATTCAAAGAATTGATTCTAGACTAAAGTAAGTTGAAACACTGTGAACGTCGTGACCTTCTAGTGCTTTCCTTTACATTAAACAAAGTGTAGTTAACTTGTGAGGTACTTGCCGAAATCTTAATCTTTTTCTGGGAGTTTTCTTTAAAGCAAAAAGTTTTACATTTCATGCAAAGCAAATGCAGCTTTTCTATATTTGCATATTCAACTCAGTCTCTAGGAGGATATTTTCTCCCTCATCATATGATTGCAAAGGTCTTAAACTGTCATCTGCATGCAGACTACTTGAGCATTTGGAACTGAGAATGCAAAGTGACATTTTCTCAAAACATATTGTAGGAGAAACAGGGGAAGCTCTCCTTGCCATTTTGAGTATGTGCCTACTCAGGGATTATAATTAGAAAAAGTACCTGAGTAGGTTAATAATTTTGAATGTTCAGAACCTTTAATGCTAGTCCTTAGGTAAGCTTTTTTTCCCATCAAAATACAGTTACATAGTAGCTAATTGATTTTACATTGCATCTCAAGTTCAAAGTTGGCTTGACTAAAATGAAAATAAAAATGTTTCTTCATGTGGCATGTAATCATATGTAAAAGGTTGGGAAAGAATGAGAGGGGAATGGGTTTTTTTCCTTTGCTTTACGCATTCATTCCTTACATGATTAATGTTGAAGAAAGAACTGGTGAAAAAAATTTAGGACAAGGAAAGTAGGGTTCATGTTTGTAGTGATAGATACAAAGTGATTTGTTTCTCTACTTGTTCAAATTGAGAGAGAAAGCTGTTCCGTACATCACAGAATCACAGAATGCTTGAAGTCAGAAGGCTATCTGGACCTCTGGAGGTCATCTGGTCCAACCCCTTGTTAAAGCAGGACCACCTAGAGCCAGTTGCCTAGGATCTTGCCCAGATGGCTTTTGAATAACTCCAAGGATGGAGACTCCTCAACCCCTCTAAGCAACCTCTGCCAGTATTCAGTCACCTTCACAGTAAAAAAAGTGTTTCCTGATGTTGGCAGAACCTTCTGCATTTCAGTGTGTGCCCTTTGCCTCTTGTCCTGTTAGTGTGCACCACTGAAAAGAGCCTGGCCCTGTCATCATTGCACTCTCCCTTCAGGCATTTATATATATTGATGAACCCCCCCCCTCAAGCCTTCTTTTTTCCAGGCTGAACAGTCCCAGCTCTCTCAGATTTTCATCAGAGGAAGGAAGCTTCAGTCCCTTAATCATCTTTGTGTCTCTTCATTGAATTCTCTCCAGTATGTCCATGTCTCTCTTGTATTGGTGAGTCCAGAACAGGACGCTTTACTCCAGCTGTGGCCTCAGCATTGTGAGCGGAGGGGAAGGATCACCTCCCTTGACCTGCTGGCAACACTTTTCCTAATGCAGCCTAAGACACCGGTAACCTTCTTTGCTGCATTCTTTGCTGCAAGGGCACATTGCTGGCTCATGTTCAACTTGGTGTCTACCAGGACCCCCATGGACTTTTCTGCCAAGCTGCTTTCAAACTGAGTGGTGGCAATGGAAAGAAACCATTGAGCGTATAGAGCAAGCACAGATCAGAATTTTACTTGTTCATAAATAAGTAAATAAAAGTATATAAAAATATTCTTAAGGTGTCTTAAAAATTACCTTTGTTCCGTGTTATTCCACTTCCCCGATGCATTATGACTCTTCCTTTTTTAGTAAGCTGTAGTAATACAGGGAACATAATAGACGTTTGAGACCACATTCCTTGGGCTCCCTCTATGGTCTCTGAGACTGTGAGATCAGTGCTACCGAGGGGTCAGACCAGGCAAGCAATGTGCTGAGGAGACTCTTCCTAAATCTATGTATAAAGGAACGGAAGGACCAGGAAAGTGCTGGAACTTTCTCCTTGTGTAGTACATTTGTTTTTAAGACAGACAGTATTATTTTGCCACCAGGTAGGCTAAGGATTGAGGTCACTGCCAAGAAGTGGGGAACCTTGTCAATTTTTGCACTTGGGGTGAAGGTTTAAAATCGCAACACCCATTTCTCACCTGGTTATGGAACATGTTTCTGGGAGAAGATATCAATAGAAATTTAACTGACTGATTGGGGAGAAAAAAACTGTGTTCCAGTTCTTGATTCACTTTTTCCCCCCAGTTCTGTGTCTCCCATATGTGGAGACATGGTGGAAAAGCATCCAAGTTGCAATGGAGTTTTAGACCAGGTAGAAGAGCTTGCCTTTCTAGACCAGTATGCATCCAGGAGACTTCCAGCCACATCAGGAAAAACTCAATGTGTTCCACTAAAGTTGGAGAACACTGTAGACCTTTCAGATTACATTCTCAGATGGAAATATCTAAACCTCAGTGCTGGGTTTAAGGAAATTTTTGAAGCCTCATGCTGTTAAAACTGAGTAGATCAGAGGAGTACAGGAAACTCAGCTAGGGTATGGTTAAACATTACAGGAAGTTACATCGTTAATCTAGGTTTTAATCGGCTGACCATTATGCCTTTTACTGTAGCTAGTGGTGATACTCAGCCTACATTGGTAAATGTAGGTCTTTCAGGAGTACTTGCTTTTATAATAATGTTCTGAGTTCCTTCCCCCCACCTCCCCTATGCTTTTATTCCACAGTGGGGTTAAAAAAAGTTGTTTCTCTTTATGGTTATACTAAATAATTATGAAATAGTTATTTTATAAATACAGGGCAAATGGAGACCACTGGAGCACTTAGGCTGAATGATGTTTTTATTCCAAGACATACAGAAAAAAATATGAAGATTTAAAGAAATGACAGACCACTGCTTCCTTTGGCAGTCTTTTGCAATGGTTAACTGGAAATTCTATATCGTACTTTCTGTCTTGACCATAGCTGAATGCCTGGAGACTTTTGAGCCTTCTTTCTAGCAGCTTCGAAATGACTTTGCTGTTTAGTATGTTTCTGCAGATTTTCTTTCAGCAAATAATAGATAATGTAATCATAATCTTAAATTGAGTCTCTGAGACTTTTCATCACCAATTTTACCCTCTTTCCTTACTGGTATTATTTAGTTGGATCTGAAAATGTAAACAGCAAAAACTAAAATGATCAATGCAGAATAAATAAGAGATAGTGATCTCTCAGACACATTTGTTAAGGGGAAGTATCAGCTGTATAAAACATAGTTAAGATATAATGGATTCCAGATGCTACACAATCATAAAGTCTTTACTTTCAAAGCAGAAGACAATCACACTAAGGAAGAGCCTTATTGAAATGTCTTTATTTCTCCTTTGTAAAATTACTTTGGTAGATACAATCATCTTATTGAAGGATGTTAGTCATGGTTGCTCATTGTACTATTATTGATTCAATGTATTCAGAATGGTTTGCATATCAAATACATTGCATATCTGTGCCGATCAAATATCTGATCATATGTAAACTACAAGTTGATATTTGATTATGATTTCTGATGAGCCAATGCCCATAATGTGCTAAAATGACATTTTTCAGTACTGAGGCTGGATATTTAAATCTGCATTAAAGCACAAGTATTCCCATGAATTCTTCACAAGCAGGCCATTTTTTAGATTTGTGTTTGTGTTTAGATTCAGATATATTACTTCTTCTCCAGAGCCATAAATAATGTCTGTTGCCAAACCATATAAATTGTTGCCATAGATCCTGTTAGATACTGTATAGGGTAGTCAAATGTTCTGAGACTGCATGGTGTTCATAATTTACTAGAGATTCCCTTTCATATACACTTTCTGCAGTCATACAACTATATTGTAAGTATTTGTTTATTAATTCATTCTCTGTGGCCATGATCCAGTAGAGAAGAAGGAAGAAATGTATGCACAAAAAAGCTGTGAAACTTCAATAACACTAACTACATGGAACTGGTAAGCTTCATCAAATCAAATAAATAGTTAAATCTAAATTATTTTTTTATAATAGTTCGTTCTATTTTCATTCTGTTTTACAGATGTGGTAAGGATGATTCAGTGATTACAATGATGTTTGTATTACAGGGTTTTCTGGCTCTTTTTCATTATATTTTCTAGCCTGAGGGAGACTTTTTACATGTCTGTCAAACATGAGGCAGAATTTGATGCTCATCTTATTATTCTGAAGGGAGAGTTTTTAAGGGAGAACTAACAAACAAAATACCTCAAATCCTACCCTGAGCCCATTCTGAGCTTTGGCTGAACCTACAGTCAGTAGCACATTTCCACCCCCAAGCTCTTTGACCAGCTCTCTAAGGATATCATTAAAAGTACTGTATACTCTGTATAGAAAAGTGAAGCATAAGATGTAGTCTGCAGTAGGCTGTAGGCCTTAGCTGTATAATAAACCAAGTCCAATTACATGTGATGTGACATGTGCTTGGGAGAAAGCATCTTCAGTTACACAAAGAATAAAACTAATTTAGAAAGCCAGTATTTTAAGAGTAGATGGAAAGCAGGTTGCAACATTTTCTAACATTTTTCTGTACTGTACAGCCTATTAAAAGTTTTCAGAAAACTCTGACTTTTTTCATTAAGATATATTCTGTAGAAGGTAATGACTATGTCATGGCTTTAGCTAATGGACCACATTGATTGCTGATGGCAAGGCAACAAGTGCTGATACCACAGAGGAACTTGTCAGAATGCAAATGTCAAAAGCACATTAGAGAGTAATGTTTTTGATCCTTTCAGATAATACAGCTTTATAGCAGAATTATAAGGCTCCAAAGGTACAGAAAGACTTTCTGTTACCATACACTAGCTCTAGGTATTAAAGACTTTTTGGGGAAACGTTCTGGTCTTGTTGAAATCAATGGTTCAACTCCCTCCTTTAAATTCCTAGTTCACCAGATGATCTGGTTTTGTAATAAAGAGAAACCCTTTCTTTTTGAATTAGGAACTTGAAAAATTTATTTGTGTTTATCTTTGTGTAGTTATATCACAATAAAATATTGAATAATACAGTTTCTGCATTTTGAAAGAGTTAAAATCAGGTCAATAGTTGTGCAAAAAATGTGTACCAGTGTTACTTGGAATGGGGAGAGTTAAGTAGTGGCATAACTAGTTGGTATAATCTTCTTAAACTTGTAAATGGTATTTTCTTCAGAAGAAAAACCAACAGTTCTAAGGTCAATGATCGTGTTAGATAAAAATTAAATTTGTAATAGTACTTGATGAATATGTTGATTTTCATGCCAAGCTTGTCAAATACAGTGAGATTAATCCAGTATTACTTTAGGCTTCTAGAACGTAAATATCTAAAACCTAAATTAGTTGTTTAGCCTGTCTCTGAAATCAACACAGAAAGATCCCAAGGGACAATTCAACTCATCCTACGATAAATATCTAAAAGAAAGATATGTAATATTCTCTCAAGGAGCCTGTTTGCCTAGCCTAGACCGAGTGCCTACAGACAAACTGACTGCAGTTATCACAATTTCATTAAAATCACCTAAGAAAACCCCATCTCTGGTTATAGAACTAATTTCTTCTCCTTTATAGAGTCTTTAAAAATATTGACATTTTCCATACTGTTACATGGAACTGTCAAGTGTGCATATATATTTTAATTTTGAGCATGAAATGTGCTTGTATGTTGGAACATATGACTTTATAGATCAATGTTATCAGAGTGAGCTTTTTGTGACAAGCTATTAATCTCTGAAAGACTTTCTCCAAATGCAGAGAGATACTTTCAACAAGCAAGTGTTACTTGTGGTTCAAAATCTCACTCAGACAGAAAATAGGACATTGTCAGACATTTAACAGATTTTGCCTATTCCACAAAAAAAGTTACAATAAATGTCCTGGATTTAAGCATAAGGTTATACTACTGAAATTAAAAGCATTTATACAATATTTACAAGAATCAAAACAGTTTGAGAATTATTCATTCAAATTCTTTGATATTTATTTCTCTCATGCTCAACAGGACAAGGGAGAAGAGAAGGCTCCACGGAGACTTTATTGCAGCCTTTCAATAGGCTTTCAATAGTGATAGGACAAGGAGTAATGGTTTTAAGCTAAAAGAGGATAGATTCAGAGTAGATATACGGAAGAAATTTTTTATGGTGAGGCTGGTGAAACCAGGGATCAGGTTGCCCAGAGACGTGGTAGATGCACAGTCCCTGGAAACATTCAAGGTCAGGCTGGACAGGGCTCTGGGCAACCTGATGTAGTTGAAGATATCCCTGTTCATTGCAAGGGGGATGGACTAGATGACCTTGAAAGTCCCTTCCAGCCTAAACCATTCTATGTTCTCTGATTCATTCAATGATTTATGAAATTTAACCCTTTCAATATCTAATTCAAACTTTAACTCTGGGAAATTTTAGGAAGAGAAGACTCATATTCATAGCATAACTAGATGTTACTATTACTAAAAGCTCAACTCCTCTCCCTTGGTTGAGCTGGATAAATAGTAAGAGCTGTATCCATATTTTAGCTGGCTAACAGTTAAGCATCTTCTAAGCCAGTTGTTTCTGTTATCAAGAGAGAGGTGCCCCTCCAGAAGTTGATTCATCTTGCCTATGCTGGACTTTTAGCTCACTTCTGTATCTCTATCCATTGCGTGAAATATGAGCCCCATTATCTGCTGAACAGGGCATGGTTGACTAGAATGGGCAACAAAAAACTGGTTTAAAAATATACCATTAATATGTGGAGTGTTATCAATATTTTCTTAAAATTTCAAAGACAGAAGCTTTGGAATGGAACAGTCATTAATTTTTCTGTTTTCTTCCCTGAGATCTGGAATATTTTTAGTCAGAATAGAAATACCACAGAACAGTTATCTTTGAAGTATACTTGCTCAAAACATAGTATTTGGTTTATCCTGTCAAATCCTGGGATTGTACTTCTATCTAAGAAAAAAAAATAATTAAAATATCAGTTAAATTTTTTCATTCCTCAAGGAAAGTTTCTATTGTGGAATATACAGTGGTTCAGATAACTCTTTTACTTATCTGAATATGTTCACTTAGGTCTAGTTACAATACTAAGTTACAAGAAATACTGTATGAAATACTGCTTTGAACCAGAATCTTTTCAAAGGGGTATTCTCTAGGCATGTTATTTCTTGTTTATAAGCCCTATTTTAGAGGGTTAATTACACCCAAGTGTATCCTTCTGTTTCTAGGTCCTCCTCTACAAAGGCTGAAACAGCCTTGCAAAATCAGGGTCCAGAGCTGCAATCTCAATTTCTTGAAGAAGAATATAGATATCTAAATAAGATATATAAAGATATATATAATATCTATTATTATTTGATACATATATGAGATATATATTTTTATATATTTCCATAAACAGTATACCTAATATGGGGCTTGGAAAATCAATATATTTGCTGATATAAGGGTTTAAAAACTTACAGTCTAAATAATAGTTTAGAATTATGTATGTCATGTAAGTATATAGCATACAGTGTACTGAATAATGGCTCTGTTTGGAATTATCCACTTACCAAGTAAAACAAAACACACTTAATTGCTAGTTTCAAGAACAAGAAAAAGTCTGAAATTTTGCCTAAGATCTTTGGAGAAAGGAAATATAGGCTTCCATGCCTTTGTCCAAAATTGTTCCTCAGTCTCATGAATTACTACTAGACAATTATTTTCAGAATGTTCAGGTATAATGGTATTCCAAAGTACTGGAAGTCTTGAACTAGACTTGGAATTAAACCAAGCGATCAGAATAATTTTAAATAATACTTCTAATCCAGATGAATCAGAACCATTAAAATAAACTGAAATGTCTCGTTGGAGCAAATGCTTGATTATGGGACTCTCCTTTTTGTTGTTTTTTGTGGATAAGAGGAGATGAGGTGTACTCTGTCACAATGTAGTTAACTTTGTTCATGAACTTACATGGACAGGTTTAGGATGGACTTGTTTAAATTACTAAATATATTGTATTTTGCCTAGTGACAGAGAACTATAGTACGCATCCTTTGCACCCCTTGCAAACACTCATATTTCATTCCTGTAAATGGTAGTTGCTTCATACATGGAAGAATAAAAAAACAATTTCAGTTGAACTACAGAGTGAAGTTTAAGCCTGTATAGCTAGAGTGAAATTGTACAGACTAACATTAGCACTATAAAGAACATAATTAACTGAACTGCATGATTAAAACTCAACTGAAATACTGCTTGATTTTAAAGTTTAAAAAAGGGATATGCTTATACACATAATGGTTTACAGCAAGATGACCATGTATTACCACTAATGTTCACTTGCTACTTTTACAACAGTAATTTCAATAATATATGATCTTTAAAATTGCAAGAAAAGAAATCGTAAACATTAAATGACAAACTGTAATTCCACAGAGTTCATTAATATGTAATTGAATGACAAGTTAAGACTTAAAAAATGCCTAACATTTTTGGTAGCTTAAAACCAAAGTGCTATATTCATCTATGGTTTAAGATAAGGTTTGAAAGCCTTATGCTATTTTAAGGGGAAGGTTTCTCTTTAATTAGTTGATAAGTTCTATAATATAGCACTAACTTGAGAAGATAGTTTAAAGACTACATTTTCATTTAAATAACCAATTACCTTCAATTCAGAAGATTTATTTAACCATGTATGTTTTTTAATTCTATTTAAAATCATGTTTAAGAACAAGATTATTATTTCTTTGCCATGGGAGAAAAGTTGTGACAGTGAATTAAGAGGACTGTTTATTTTCATGTTTATAAACAGGAGCATTTATTTTGATTTCACATCGGTTTTCCATTAAGTGTGGTTTCATTATTTTTTAACTTTCAGTTACACCAGAGTGAATGAGAGCAACACAGGAGCAGAAACATAACAGTTATTTAAACCAGTGTGCCATACTGTATTCCATTAGTTTTCAAAATTTAAAAGGGATAAATATATAAACAGTTCTAAGCACACAAGGCAGTTAAGGAATAGATAAATAAATATGTATAGATATTTGAAACAATGTAAGACATAAATTGTCAATTATGTCTTCCTTTCTGTTACTCTATGTCCCAGAAGATGAGAAGGGAAATCTTATGTGTAGGATTGCACTGTTATAACATATATCATATCATATTCATATCACATAATACTTATTTTGTATTATATAAACAAAATATGATACACAAAATTTTTCCTGGACAGTAAAAAAACTACTCAAACCTGACATGTTCCACATGTCCTAAAAATCCTCGACAAAGAATAATACAAGCCAATTAAATATACAGCAGATGGCCACTGAAGCAATGCATCTGGGACGTGCAAAGTCCACTGCGCCGGTGAAGATCCTCTGTGCAGGACATGTCCTGTAGGTATGATACATATACACCATTTGCACATGTACTTCACACAGGGAAATCTTGTGAAAAATTATGTCAAGCCACTCCCAGCATGATTTAGGGAGTGCTAGAACTCAGCCACTACTGAAAACTCAATTAAAATCAGGATAAAGATGACTAACTCAGGTGTTGTGAAGAGGGCCCAAACCGCCTTAACTGATCCAGCGGTTCTTCTTGCCCATCATTTTCTTTGCTGTCTGCTTCTGGCCAAAGGGCTCGGAAGCTGTGACAGAGGTGATACCACAGTGCAGGTCTTCAGTGCCATTTGCAATGACACATGGCTTCCCTATATGTCACTTGTCTGATTGTGCCTGTCAACTTCTCTTTCTTATCCCCAATTTTCAATAAACTATTTTATGACACATTATAGTGATCAGTTTTGAGCTTTGTTTTAGTGTTTCTGCTTATACTGGAGGCACAAGAGAATAGAAATGCTCTCAATGATCTACTGCTTTATGCTATGTATTTAACACAGTCACAGACTACTGCAACTTCAGCATAAAATCTGTTCAAAACTGAGAAATCCTGCTGAAAACAGGAACTGAAATATTCAGAATCTTGGTATTATATTTTAAACAAAGAAAAGTATCTGTTGCTTCAAAATAATATGAAAATAACTTCAGAACTAGAAAATATGGGGTAGCTGATTTTATTTTAGGTCTCCTCTTAATTTCTTAGTCAATGGCTTAAATCTGAAACAGGATGTATACTATTTTTCATGTCTACTACTTTCTGACCTTAGAGAAAGTGAACCTTTCTTCTTAAGATATTTTAAATTTGTATTTTGTGAGCTTCTAGTTGTGATAGTTGGTAGAAAGTCACTGGGGACTTGTGAAAAATAACAATGAAATGAGTCTTTAAATCATGGTGAAAGTATTTTAATGAAATGTGAATGATAGTTTAATGAAAATTATATGTTTACAGATCCAATTCTTACTTATAGTCTGGACTTTAAATTTAATTATACCCATTTATAAATCAGGAAACCAGAAGTTTTATGACAAATATTAATCTTCTATCAATTACCCATTTAGTAGAAACATTCAATTATTTTTTCTTCTTTTCTGGAAGAATAAGGTTAAATTGGTTTTTTAATTAGTTATTCATCAGCATTATCGACTAGGTCAATAGAAACATGCAGAGCTTTACATAGCATATTTAAATATGAATGCCAAGTCTTATGCAGAGCTTCTAGTGACTAATGCAGAGATGTAATCAAAAAATTCTTTTTAGTATTACAATAATAACAATAATAATAATAACAATAATAATAAAAGTTGATGCCACAGTCTTTGCACTTTCATAATACTAGGTCTTGTGAGATGACAGATTTCTAAATATCTTAGAATTAGACCTGAGCATGATCTGGAGCTACTAGCCTGCAGAAAAATTGTATTAGAAAGAAATGAAGTTTTGTTCATTCTACTTTTGCATGCAAGGTTATTGTAAACACAATGAAAGGCTTCACACAAAAACACTGGTTAAAAAACATCAGAACAGTTATTCACTTGAAAATGTTAAAACATTTTGCATTCACAAAATGCAATCCTATTTTGTTTTCTTGTTAAACTACTCAGTTGGCACAATATTAAGTTTCACTTCCTGACAAGAGGTGCTACTATTAAGGTTCCTTTTCTCTGTGTAGATAGATTTCTGCATGGTGGCACAATTACAGTGAATCTTCAGAAATCAGCAAAGGAGGGCTCGTTCTCTGGGGTTCTACCCCACACCTTTCACTGACTTTATGGTCAGTGGCAGAGGAAATGCTGCTTAATACTTAACTGGTGCAGAAGGAAATTTCTAGATCAGTTGCGCTGCGATTAGACTTTAACTAACCAGAAGTAAAAGCTTAGGGTTTGTGATGGGTCGTTTTTATTTTCTTTAGAAGAAGAATACAAAAACGTTTACTAGCAAAATAAAAGTTCTTGCAAAAACTAGCTGTCCTTACAAAAAACACTTGGACCCCAAATTCTATACTCTGACACAGATTCAGGTTTTTAATGCCTCCTTAACAGGCTTCCGAAACAGCAGTTTGCCTATTTTCTGCCCATTACTTAGGTACTGGGAAGGAATCAGGTACATTGTCTTTAATGGGGCTTCACTCATTTTATTGGCTACACTCCATCCAGTCAAACCTGTAGCCCAGAATATTGTCCAGCTGCTCTGTTTTTCTTTAAGATAGTAGGTAGTTATTATAGTTTCTTTCTACACCTGATTCTATTTTATATTTCTTCAAATATCAGAGACACTTTGAAGGAAATTAGAAAGAGAAATTGGAGGAAATGCTCTAACATAATATTGTTACCTTAATGTGGAGGTTTATATAGCATTTGACAGGATTTATTGCATATAAAATTTTGCAGTTGAGCAAGTATGCATTTCCTACACTGAGCTGAGATTCTACTGTCAGCTGCTGTGAATTTGTAGCAAAGTGCAATAAAAATAACATAGATTTCTGTTTACATGTGTTGCTATACAATATTTAAAGTCTAAAGGATTTGAAAGGTTGTTAATAGATGGAAGTGTTTACGTTAGAGGAGATGGAAAAATGGAATAAAGAGTAGCAGGCATATGGTAACTCAAATGAGAAACATTTCATGCTGGAAGAGACATTCCTCTTATATGGTGTGTCGGATAATCTGGTGTGGATGTTTTTCTTTGTTTATATGATGTTTTAAGAACGACACACTTCCTGTGAGGAAATTAGTATTTTAATGAATTTTAGACAGTCTTGCCTGAGAGAAATATGCATGTAGCGATAAAATATGCAAAGATAGTCCCAAATGATGATGGTTTCATTTTTAATGTTCTTTGTTTATTGTATTAATATTTTAAATAACTCAGTCCAGATGAGGAGCTTCCGCTTACATCTGTATAGCTATATATTTTTAACTGACTTGTAGTTTCCCTAGGACAGGACTTCAGCTGATGAAAAAGCCTTTAAAAACAGATTATGAAATGAGTTCTCTGCCTATCTCTTGAAGTTGTGTGTGTGAGTTTAGGAAAAATGGTGAATTAAGAAGAGTAAAATTTAAAGCTGGCTGAAACAAAAGGACTTGGATGTTGTGACATGATATACAACACCCCCAACCTCAGAGCCTGTCTCTAAGAGCAGTATTTGTAAAGCTAATTTCAGTTTGGAGCAAGGTGAGATTGACAGCTGCCAGTACACTAAGTGCTGAGATGCCCAAACCAATCAATAGGAAATGTGGAAGAGCAGAGCATTTCCGAGATGCTGTCTCCTGCAGCGACTGCACTCCCCAAAGATGGAAGCCAGAGTTCTGGTTTTTGCACATTCACCTCATAAAAGCACTTGCCCAGTAAGTGCTGTTCTGCTTCCCGGGATGCTGATGGAGTTTGTATTTGCTACTTGTTGGTTAAAGGAACAAAAACAAATCAAAAATAATTCTGAGAGCAGCCACTCAAAACAGCATCTTTCCCATCAGACCAGCTGAACTGCTAGCATTTGCTTTCCTTTGGCCCATGTGTCTTTTGCACCTTCTTGCTGACAGTAGCACAGTTATCCACAAAAAGGATAAAAGGCAGTTCCCCATAGGTCTGTGATTGGCATGGTCTGTTATGATGCACCAGCTCCAATCCTAACCTTCCTTGTCCTTTGGGGGGGTGTCTCAAAATGGGTCTCTAGAGCAGACGTTCCAACAAACAAGCCATTAGATATAACAGTTTAAGTAAACTTTGTGTGTTCTACGAACCTTGAGCAAACTGGCTCAGTAGAGATTTTCAGTAGGGATTAGTGGAGGAATGCCTATTTTACAGACATTGGAAGAGGACAGATCTTGAGGAGACAGATACACAGTAATCAGCTCAGCAAAGGCAATGCACAATATAGTCCTTCTTCAGACATTTTGAGAAGTTACTGTTCAAAACACAGACAGACATCTGTGGATGTTAGTTTTCTTTCCCTGCTATGTCTTCTTTCTTTTTTTTTTTTCTTCCATAGTTCCTCCCAACTTCATCATCTCCTCTTGTTTATGTAAGACTCGGAAAGCTCCTCGTTGTGGTGTTTATAAGTCCAGATCCTCCAGTTAACCAGAAAATGGACTTCTAATGTCATTTACCATTGATGCCGCCATGTACAAAATGTAAACATTTTTTGCTCGAAAGTGACTACAAGTTTTTATTTCAGGTAACTTCAGATGTACTGGTGATCTTGAGATAGAAGTTTTTCAATCCCTTTGCCATGTTGTGGCATACTCCAAAAGGACCCCATGAAACGTATCAACAGGAGTCTTTTACCTCCTTAGTGCATTCAGGGAGACATAATAGAAGCTGCAAAATACATTCATTTATGTAATAATTCCTTTTCCTTGACTTAAAACAATGTTAAAATATAACTTAGTAGATAAGTGACAAGTCTAGAGAGAATATTACCCCCAGCGACAGACCAGTGATTGATTGATGTGTTACATATGAGCTAAAAATAATGATGGTCTTCAGATTTTTCCTCCTACAGCGTAGTTGTTAATCTTAGCTGCATTCCAACCTAACCCCTCTCTCACAGAAATATTCCAGAATGATTTAAAAATTAGGAAGCAATCTCCTATTCTGTTCTTATTATAACAGAATGTCACCTTTTCCCAGTTAACTGCAGAAATTCATATTTCTCTCATACAGACAGTTTTTTTACGAGAAAAAAAGACATATCCAAAATAAGGCAGAAGCAAGAATGTATTATATTTAGTTGGTAAGAAAACCTATGTAATTTTCAACTTGAATTATGTAAGCAACAGCATGCTGAAGATTTTTAAAATATTGTTATTTATTTATTTGCTCTTTGCCTGACAGTATCTAAATGGAAACTTCAGTTCCAAATGTTATTTAAAATTACAGTGTCCAGGGAAGTAACTTTGTTTATCTGAAACCATACAGTGTTCATATTTCTTTTTTCTGTCTCTGCTTAAAGTTTGAATCCCTAGTGAGTAGCTTTCTGGCTCTGTAGTGAATATGCTGTGACTGTATGGAATAACACCAGGACACCACTGACATTTCGTTGATAAGATTTGCATTAAAATATATTCACAGACAGTCTGTCTTGCAAATATACATCACTGTAGAACCTTTATCAATTTCAGACATGCTCAGCCTTTATTATGCATAAAACTTACAGAGACATTTGCCAAGAACAGTTATCCAAAAAGATGGAGAGAAAGAAGGTAAAGCACTTTATAACAGTTAAGTTCCTTGTTGTGTCAAGAATCAAAACCACAGTAACAAATTCTTGTTTTATTCATCTATGTTTATTTCTCTGCAAATGTCTTATGCAAATGTATACCATTTACATACTCTTTCTAGACAGCCGGGCTCATATATCTAGGTGTCTTTTCCTCATCTTTCTATTCCATCTCTTCTGAGAAACTAACTCCAAAAATGCCTTTTCAGGTTTTTTGTTGTTGTTTCTATTCCCTTCAGAGTCAATTATCTTGTTTTCTGGACTACGCAAAATGCACCGAAAGCTACCATTTACCATTTTTATTTATCGGTTCTGGGATGTCACTTAGCTTTACAGAGGAGATACATAACCATGGGCAAACAAACTCACACAAAGTCAATCAAACAATGTTTTGATATTGTCCAATTGATTACATTGAAGGATCCCAATCTCATATGATTCAATAATAAAGCTGTCATTTGCCTCCAATGAAATGAGATCTATGTTAATAGGAAGTATTATTCAGGTTGCTAATTAAATGAAAAGTTAGCTATTGGCAGTTGCCAGATCCTACTGTATCATGCTTCAGTTGGTGGCATGAAGTCTAAGTGCAGACTGTGTATCATTTCAATCGGTCCTCTGCTTCCTCTTTAGTCCAAACAGCAAATAAAGGACTGACAACTTAACTCCCGAACCCTACAGGAATTAGAATTCTGGGTCTTGTTGCCATGATTCAGCTTCCCTGTGAACCAACAGAACCTCATATAATGGTATTATTTTCCTTTGTAGTTTTCCACTCCATAGTTTTCCATTTGCACTAGAAAGAAAACCTGCCTGATAGTTTTTGGTAAGTGACAAGATGGAGTTGCTACTCCTAGAAGTGCTGCCTGTACACTGGCACTCATTTACGAGGTCAATATTTTGGAGTCCAATATTTACGAATCCAATGGATGATATTTTGTGGTGCTTCTGTAGATTCAGCTGAACTACCTAGCTCTGGACTTCCCACTGCCCAAATCTGTTGTAGATCTGTATTTTAAGTTCTCTTCCCTTGAGCCAGCTCAAGTCCTGAAGCAATACAACTGTGCTGATACATTTCTGAGCCGAGGTGGAGGTCCAAGAGGAATCATTAACTCGCTCAGGTGTAGTGCCAAATAGAGGAACTCTATTTTCATCTTTTGCATCTGCATGTTACTTTGATGTATTGCATTTGCTTTTTGGATCAGGTCAGCATTGTTTTGGAGGTGTCTTCAGGCTACGTTGAGACACAGTGTAGGTGTTGCACAGTGTTGTTATTCCTGCACAATTGCTACGCTCAGCACTAAGGCTGTCTCTGTCCTAGGAAATGGAGTGTTCCTGAGACCACTGGCTGACACCGAGGACAACTACAACACAACTGTTTGCATGGGTATGAAAGGACTCTTGCCTTACAAAACAGGGCTGCTGCAGGCAAGTTTGCTATTGGGAACTGGTCCTGACTGGCGCTAACTGCTGAACTGTACTCACGAGTTGTTGGGGACTGCTATTTGTCACTGCCCCAAAAGCATGCTAGTGGCAATTCTAATAAGCCACTGATGTAGAGAGCTGTGCCGAGAAATGTTTCCTCTCCCTACTGTGTTTGTAACCTCGGAGCACAGACTGCACTCCAGCCTGGCCTGCTTTTACCTTCAACCTGCTGCTGCTCCTCAGCTCCTTGCTGAGGGAGAAAAAGGATATTCTTTTTTTTTTTCTTTCTCCCTTCTTTGATTTCAACACAAGGTATCATACAAAGGTTTAACCAACCTTTTGAGTTTCACTCTTTTTTTGATTTTTTTTTTCCCTGCGCAAGATCTTCCTTTCCTGCACGTATGTTCTGCAGTTTGCTGCTAATAACCACAATATCATTGCTTATTTTCAATATAAAGAAGTTGATGGCCCCAAAGACCTACTTTTGTGTCTGTCAAATGTACTCCAGGGGCTTTTAAGCCCTAAATTGCTTGGGATTTGTGGGTTCAGTTCTTTTATTTGAACGTAGAAGTTTTCCGCTTATTAAAAATATAAATGCTATGTCTACAAATTCGAAAAGCTTTGCTAATCATGGAAGAGTCTAAGAAAGCTCCAAAGCAATTATATCTGTAATTATAAGAAAAAAAAATTGCCAACTAGTTCTTAGTGAATCACAACATTTACCAGTTTGGAGCCTGTAGCTATATGGATGAGATTAGCTGCTAATTGGAGGGAGAAAAAAAAGAATGAATAGAAAATGAATTTTATGTTTTAAAATAGCTTGAACTTCTATTTGATTTACTATAAGAGAGTCTCTTTTGTGTGGGTTGCTTTTTTTTTAATTCTTCTTCTCCAGAAACCATGAAAGGAGCTGAAATGTGCCGTTATATGTACAATACAGTGTTTGCAAATCACAGATATCTTTTGAAAAGAAAAAGCGGGGAAGGTTGGCTAAGGCCTGTCTGCTTCTTGCAGGGACTCTGACATAGTAATTCATCTTTATACATGCTGTGTCCTTGCCACTCTCATAAAAGCGAGGCATCATGGAGACTAGGGCACATCAGAGGAAGGAAGAGGCGTAACAAGGTTGAGTGGGGCTTCGGTCTTTCACCAGTACAAAGTCCCTTGAAATTCTTTCCTCATCTATACAAACTGCCCTTGGGCACCTCCGAAGGTCACATTTATGAGACGGACTAATGTTTAGTTTCAGGGGTAGGAGTATATCCCTTAGATGTTACACAGTTCCAGATCTTGATCCCAACCAAAATTCTCTTATAACGTGCAATGTTGATACAAAAAACCCACGTAGCTCATATAGGCTGCAAATGGTACATTCACAGGGTTGTGCACTAACTGGAAATCTCAGTTCAGATGGTAAAAGTGATTGAGTCATGATAGCACAGTGCCAGCCCAAGGTAAAAGGGTGTACTTCTCAAACAGGCTAATTAGCTTCAGTGCAGAACCGTGCAGCTGATTGCTTCCATTCTGGTACCAGTGAAATCTTCACCGAATTGGGGTGCTGGGGTGGGTGGAGGTTTCTCTGTAGTGATTTATATTGAACTGTATAGGTGCACTTGAAAGTGTAATTAGGAACTTCCATGCTGCTTTGCATATGCAAAAAATTAGGCACACAAAATTAAAGGCTTCTTAGAAGGATCTGTCCCTTGCTGTTAATTTGTTTCTTTGTAACGTTTTGCAATATTAATCCATTTAACAGATTTTGTGTGTTTAGATGTTGATAGCTTGAGGTTTGATTCATCAGCCCCTCTTCCTTACAGCAAAAGTAATGCCTAATTAACATTCAGCTGCCTTGCTGTAAAGTTGATTGAGATGGTGGAGGATATTTTAGCTGATTGTCATGCAGTGGAAAAGACAGAAATAGCAGCTATCTGGGGCTAACTGGAATTTGAAAGTGGGGCTTCTTCCAAGACTGGCAAATCTTATCCATATCATGCCTAAAGAGAAGTGTAGTAACATATTTCACAGAAGATAAGATTATGCTGCAGGAGAGGAGTTATAAACAGGTGCTCTTAGCAGTTGCTAGATTTTAAAACCAAGCCTGTGTAGCTCTCAGACTAAGCTAACTATTTCTTCACAAATAAAAGTAATTTCTTAAATGAATTAATGCAACTACAAGCCATTTTCTTACCAGAGCTGTTAAAGTAACACAAATATAGGTGGGTATTACTTTTTTTAATGGATTTGGTCACTGAGTAACATGATTAAAGTACTACACTATCAGCATCCACAAATTGTGTTATTTCCAGCTAGGGAGCCCGTACATGCAAGCAATGAGGAATATTTCTTAATGAAAACATTTAGATTAGAACTTATTTACATGCCAAATGGTAAGACTTTAATGTATTTTAGAAATATGTTTTTTAAAACCCCTACAGCTTGGCAATGTATGTGTGTCTATTCCATGCTATGCAGGCTGTTTGGAATTGGGCTTGTACTGAGCCTGCCCTGTCTGGTCCAGTGCTTTTAGATCGCCTATGCTTCTTGTTATCTTTGAACATTTCAGTACAATCTGCACTGGAACGTAACTGCATAACTGTATGGCTTTCATCATTAAAGATTTCTCCAAAATATTCAGAGTCGTCCAAAGTATTTGTGTTATCAAGCATTTTACATAACCTTTGGTCCAAAGAACAAGGGAAGATATGGAAAAGTCAAAGTGTTTCTGTGGTTTATTTTGGCATAAGACTGTCTCTTCTAAAGTGTATGTGTGTAGAGTTGTAGACAGTTCAATGTAAAGAAATCTTGATCATAGTAGACCACTGGTTTGGCTACGCTGCTAGTTGCGTAATTTTCAGATGGCCTAAAATGATGTTGATAGTAAATATGCTGAAATTCGAGTCTACTTTAAAAAGTACCAGAAACACAACTGAACTTGTCTGACTTCTCTGTCACATAAATGGAGCCTTATAAATGTCTGCAGAAGGACGAATATTTTTTTGCCTGTAATACAAATATCAAGACCTCTGGAAATGTAGAAAGTTTTGCATCAATACTTATGTCATCACCCTTATTATTAAATCCTGTGTGAAATCCACTTTTGCTTAGGCAAGGGGTGATCATCAGTTTCAGGAAATGATGAAAAGTTTTGTGAGAGAGAGAAGATGAAATTTAGGTTTCTCATTTCCTTGTATCCTTTGAAACTCAGACCAAATATCTAAACCACCAGTACCCTCTTGAAATAGAACTCATTCATCACAGCTGCTTTCTTCAGGACTGTCTACTGAATTATAATAAATGAATCTAGAAAAATGGTTAATTATCTAAACTAGAATATTGTGACATTGGAATTTTCTAGTAAAATATAATCTACACCTCATACAGCTTTCAAAATCTGTTAGTTATGATTTTGATTACTGAAGAGTTCAGACATCCTGCTTTCTAGTAGGTAGCTGTGTCTGGTTTTTTTAATGTAGTTTGTTCTGATTTTGTTCTTACTCAGTACAAAAGTAGGTGGTTCCTTCCCTGTACACTTTTCAGGACATCAGCAAAGCTGGTCTCAATATCATTCTCTGTTGTTCAAGTGTTTTTGGTAAATTTCAGATTCATTGACATTGTGTGGTGATGAACTTAGTGTTGCTTGTATCACTGTGGCTTAGGCTGCATTGCATCATTTTAGACATGAACAAGGAGGCAGACGCTTGAAACAGTACTCTGAAGCATTCCCTATGTTATTCAGTTCATGCAACTATTCTCCTTTGTTGGACTCTGGAATATGTTTGTGTATTTTATGTATGCATATGCATTATGACAAACTGTGCTTGGAAATGCCAAGAAATGTCACTAGTGTTAGCTTGTTAGGCACGGTATGTTAACTTTCTGTCCAAAACCAAACTGACAAATCAAGAGCTTCTCTAAGTCAGGATATGCCAGCTAGATGGATTTTTGCCTGTTACCTTTCTCAGTAGGAAGTCTGCAGGGACGGGGGGGAAATTAATGCCAGGGCATGTGATATTTAAAAGCAACATAGTTCTATCACCACATCAACTGACAGTGAAATCTATGAATTATTTGCAGCCTTTATGAATAGCCACTTGAAATATCTCTAGAGGTTTCTACCATAAGGCTGCCTATTACTCTTATTTAGTTCCTAAGACATCAATTAAGCTTGATAAAGCAGAAAAAATGAATGTCACATTTGGTATACTTCTGGCTGACTGCATTGATTTTTGGCTTCTGAATAGATTCAATTACATGGTGTAATTCAAGCTTGTCGTGATTCTAATTTTGTTGGATCTCCTCTCCAATAACTTCTCCATTTTCTAATTTCCCATAGGAGGTCAAAGGTCACTCTAAGAGCTATGTTTCAAAAATAGATGGGCATTAAATTTGTTAAAAACACTTAGTAAAAATACTGAGTTTAGTAAATGCTTTTAGACACAGTTGTCAGAAATCTGAAAATGTTAGAAACAGCAGGTCTCCAAGATGTGTTTGGTGCTGGAAAACATTGTCACTTTAAACACCAATCTCTCATCATTTTATGGAAATCCAGGCATGGAATTAATGATGTTCAAGGTTTTGTTCTCCTTTCAGATTCTTGATGTGTGGATCTGGCTTCATGTGTATTCTGCTGACATTCAAGAGTTTTCCTTCACGACCATTTTCCACCTGTCTCTTACATTCCAAATCACACCAGATGTTGCATATGAAAGACGAAGCAAGAAAGAAAGCATAATTTTTTACCTTAAGGTACTTGCTCAATTCACTTCATTACTCTAGACATGCTATCTTTGATATGGAAAGGCTGACATGATTCCAAGTTTTAATGAGTAATTTCTTGGGTCTGGGGTGGAGATGATACAGTTCCTATATCTTCACCAGCTTTACAGGCCAAGTGCTTCAAAACAGCCTTTTTTCTGTCCATCTACTAAAATAGGCAAATGCTGTTTCCTGTCACATTAACAACATCACAAATAGGCACGGAAATAAGGATATATTTTCTTCTGAGAAGAAAAAAAAAGGGTAAAAGTTTCATTTATTGTTAAAAACATGATTTTTCTTTTTCATTTATATTAATGCTGTTGGTAATGATCCTGAGATGAAAAGTATAGGTAAGGAGTCAGTGATAATTTTTTTTCCAGTGAGAGTAATTGGCATAATAAAATTGTATGCTCAACAAACAGTTCCTTGTTCATAATTCTGTTTGTTTGTTTTTACTCTATTTAACAAGTCTTTTGGGGGTCATAAAGTTCAGGGAGTTCATTGTACTGAACATTCTATATCTGTTTTTTGTTTTCTCTTTTTTTTTTTTTTTTAAACAGCTTTTTTGTTGAAAGCAAAGGACAAGAAGTCAGTATGACCAAAAAAAACCCAGAAAAAAGAAAAAATAAAGCAAAATCTTTTTCATTCAGTTGAACTACTTTCTTTATTCCTTAATAGCCTTATGTCATGTTAATACTTACTAAATAAATGTACAAACAAGATCATATTTTGCTACACAACAGACTTCCACTTTGGTTTACTAAGTCACAACAAACGGTGAGGTAAACTGTGTTGAAACTGAAGAGGGCATTTAAAGAAATGCAGCTTATTTCAAAGGGGAAAAAAACCCACAACAAAAAACACAGTAGGGACATATGGTTGTCTGAACCTGGAAAATGTGGGTTTAATGCCAATTCAATGCCAAAATTCATATTAACATATCACTTAAGCTCACATGCTCACCTGTCCTTTGGCTGTAGTGAATTGGAATCCCCTGCTCCAAGGCTTATCCATCGCCTCCTCATCTTCATGTAAGGAAAGATTTCCAAGTTGCCTGTGACTGAAGATTTATGCTGGGCAGGAGTCAAAAGGGTAGCACAAAGCTTTTAAGGAGCCAACTGGCTAGAGAGTGATAAGTTTCTCCTTTGCCAGAGAATTCCCTCTTCTGTTAGAAAACGGAGCTGTGAGCTTTCTCTGGGAGTTGAACAGCTTAACCTCATCATTTGGTGAAAGACCTGGATGGCAAACCTTGTCTGAGAGGCAGGAGCAGGTACAGAGAAGGTGACAGCAGGAGGAAATACTTCCACTAGAGGGGGCGTGTGCTGGTTAGGACTCTGCATTCCAAAAAAGACGTGTTTTAAGGGGGTTGTGAAAACTGTGAGTGGCATGAAAGAGGTGAATGTGGACCAGTTCTTCACTGCCTCTTCTGTAGATGGACAGTTCAAAACAGTCAAAAGAAGGTGATTATTTATGCAGTGGAATTTGGTGCTGCAGGGCACAAGGGACACGAGGTATTCACTGTTAGCCACTGCCAAAGGCAGAAAACCATATTGGATCATCAGATTCATTTCCAGTATAACTCATTACAGGGGTTCTTATGACCGTATGAGTAGGTTTGTCACTCCCAAAATACAATGAAACTGTGGACACCTCAGATATAGGCTGCTGAATACGCCCATATTGCTTTTGCATGGGTTGCATAAGGGGAATCCATGGTCAAGTCCATGAAGCTGACCAGGTGACATTGCTTAACTACCATATTGATTTGATTTACTACCATATTGACCCAGACAACAGCATAGCCACGTGTGAAAAGGCCTTACCCAACACAGTGCCTGATTGGGTAAGTTTCCCACCTTAGACCCTATAATGCCTTGCAGAAATATTAAGTATTGATATCAGTTAATGGGGCTATTTCCTAGGAAGGTCTTCACAGCCCATTCTGCAAGACTAAATGAGTCAGGACAGCTTCTGTGTTCTGTTGTAGTATAATCCTTGGGGTTGTCCCTTCAGCCACATCTCGCTCACAAAAGATTGTGGAGTGTAGCAGGTTATAAAACAGCAAATCACCTGTGTTCTTGGGTTGTGTGGTCTGCCCTTGTTTCGTTAAAACGTTTCTTGATTAATAGGGCTCTTTCATGAAAAGTATTTAGATAGCATGGAAGCCATTTAGTTAAGAGACTTTGATGCTGTAGGCTGAGGCTAATGAAAACCGTATTAGGCTTAACAGAGCAACACATTAGTATAGGTTTTTTGTTTCATATTGTAGTTTTGTGGGGAATACCTTATGGGAGTAGCTGACAAAGAAAAAGGTTAATCTTTTAATTTTAAGGTGTAACAACTAATTGTTTTAAATGAAAATAAATTAACATTGTTGAAGCTAAGTAGTTCCTTTCCCAGGGACCCTAATTTAATCCAGGAATGGCATAGACATGGGGAAGTGGGAATGATTATTCACTATTTCTAATAACACTAGAACTAAGGCAACCAATTAAATTAACCTGCAGTGGGTTTTAAAGAAACAAAGGAATGCTTTTTCATACAAGACACAATTGAATAATGGAACTCATTGGTACAATATATTTTGGATATCAAAAATACAAATTGGATTAAAAAAGAGAAGTTCAAGAGAAATTAATGGTTTTGTCTGTTTGAGACTGTTAAACATTGTGATTCAGCTGCAATCACAAACTGCAGAAAGTAAAACTGTGTTGCAAGGGAGGGTCACTTTATCCTTTTCCTGTTTCTTCTTACCTTCCTTTAAACATTGCTGCTGATTTCCATCATAGACACAACACCAGAGTAAATTAACTTTGGGGCCAATTTATCTACAATATTTTCACATTTTTATGGAATTATTAATCCCTTATTATCATAATACTGACATACCACATGGTCCTACTATATTCCCCACATTGACTGACACACAGCTCTGGGAAGGAATTCAAGGGGTCCCTTCATGATTGATGGTGCCGCTGCTGTTGGATGATTGACTCTGCTCCTCCTTTCCCCCTCCCCACTCCTGTATGACCCTGTAGGCTCCCCTGAATCACCTTCCTGGAGCTTGCATGGCTACATTGTCAGTCAGGTCACCTCACCTATTTGAGTCAAAAAGAATTTTGTCCCTCCCCAGATTAATTTTCAGAAAAACTAATGAGCAGATCTGATTTGCAGTGACACAGACTTCAGGGCTGATAAAAAAGGTAATGGAGACAGAAGGTTAATCTTTCCGCAGATTATCAATCCTTAAATTTTTTTATGCTTTCCTTTAAAATATATTTTACTGCAACAAGTTATTATTCTTGTCCCTATTCTTTTAAACCTCATCTAAGAAAGAAATACCTCTTAAACTGGAACTAACTATTACTTGGGTGTACTCTGACTAAGAACTTACCTTCATAAGTAGATTTTACAGTTCTGTCAACAGTTTTTTTAATACCAGAATTTTTCATTTATTGTGACTAAATTTTTATACACAAGAGAATGTCAGCAATCAGCACATCTCACATGTTAGTTCTCAGTTTGTGAATCTGATATGATAGCATTGCCAAAAAACGGTAAAATGTTACAGTTAATCATGGTTTTTGATCTGATTCTTTGACTAAAATTGAGATTGCCTTTTGTATTAAAGGTATTTTCATTCACTTTTCTTTTAATGCTCAAAATACATAAGCTGCTCGTCACCTGCTTTGATCATTGGTTCTTAGCCACAATTTAACAGCTCTTTCTTGGAATCACTAATGTACAGCTTAACTTGTGAATTTCCTGTCAAAATAGTTCAAGATTAGGGCTGTACTACCAAGCTTTTTTAGGTTGCTCAAATTATTTATCAATGCTTGCTTTACATGTCCAGTAGACATCCATTTATAGCAGCATTCTCAAATTGCTGGGCATCTAGATTGCTTGCATATTTCCCTAGAAATGTCTGCATTTTAAGGATTTTTTATCCTTATTTCTAACATACAAATAGCTTCAGATGTATATGTACCCAGTGCTAAACTTCCACCAGATATATTTGCATTGTTTATTTAACTTCAAAACAGAAGAGGTGACTCTTTTCTGCAACTTTTCCTCAAACGAAAATATGAACGATGTAATTTTAGCAAATTTTGTATGCTATTAAATATCTGATATATTTTCCTGTGAAACACCATGTCTTTGTGTTCTTAAATTCTGAATTCTGAGCTGGATTTTATAACTTTGATGAAGCTTTGATGTGAAAACAGATTGATCAACAAGTCTTAGAGGAAATTGTCTCTGTAAGAGATGGAAAGAGTCTGTGTGTCTTCTCAGTGAGTCTGCTAACACTAACTCACTGCTACAATAACTACTCTGTATTAGCATACTCCTTGTGATGCTAAATTTCAGCCACATGTCTCTAAATTGCAAGGTAAAGGTACTGCTCTAATCCCAAAGGCAGTTGTGTACAGTATTTTATGGTGAATCAAGAGAAAAGGGTACTTTCTGAGAATGACTAGTGTGACTTGTTTTAAATGTCTGCCTTAAGATGACATGAATTACTTTGCTGTGTTCCACTGAGTATAAAGGAGTCCAGATGACTACTACTTCAGATACAGACATCAAAATTAAGTACAACAAATCCCATCTCAAACTTCTATCAGGATGTAAATTACTTCAGATTGTAAAACCGTAAGACTTTTTATTTAATTGTTTTTCTTCTGTACATTAGGTAAAATTTCTCTTTCTTTAGGTAGGGTGGTGTGTTCTTTTTTCTTTCCACCATGGTGACTAAAAAGCATATGCAATGTAAATCTGTTCTGTGATTCCCACAGCAATGGATACATCTATTTAGCTCTTTAACTTGATCATAACCTCCATTGTCTCTGTCTGTACTCATCTGAGAGTTCTCTGACACTTGAGAAATATTCTCAAATACAGTGTTCAATTGCTCTTTCTTCTAATGGATTGACAATATTTACAGTGCATTATAAGTACTATTTCCAAAGTAATATTAGAAACTACATTTTTTTCTAAAATCTTCATATAACTCACTCTTTAGTGTAGATAAGAACAGTGAAAGGTGGGGGTTCAGTGCATTTACTTCTGCCTTAAAGTTTCTCTAATATCATCTTTTCTGTCATTGCTTTGGATCATGTATTTTTGTCCATTTTGAAAAGCATAACTATTTCCCTTGCTTTCAGGTTGGTAGTTTGTTTCTTCTCTGAAAAAATTCAGTACATTTCTGCTATGGAGTATTCCATTATACTGTCACCATTCTCTTGTATGGTGTGTGTACAGAGTTGGTGTTTCCAAACTCTGTGAAGTAACGGAGGTCACTTTTTTCACCTTGCACCCCTACCTTGACTTTCAGGTAACAACCTGCACAACTGCCTGTGCATCATTAGTGATGTGTCAGTCAGGCCGCTCTCTGGGCTTCAGTGACTACATCGGCATGTGAAGTAACTGCTTGAGCACATGACAGGTGTCATAGTCTAGACAGGAGACCTGTCATCCTGCAAGAGCATCTGAAGTCCAAGTGGGATATCCTAGATGATCAAAAAGGACAATATACACCTATTTGTAGAATACTATATTATACTTCAGATCTCTACTGACTATAACGTGGTTAGATTGGTATCCAATTAATCTTTAATTAAATTCTCAGGTCTTTGGGATAATTTCATGAAACTTTTCTCAAACTCTTAAGACTTTTTTTTTTTCTGGAATACTTTGTGTTTTTGCTCAAGCCCTTGCTTCTTTCTGTGTCATCCTTCTTTTCCCCACAAATCATATACCTTCAGGTTTGCTTGTGTCCCATCCTGTTAACTCAGTAATCGTTAAATTTTTCATATGGTTGCCAGAATGAACATTTACAGATGGGAGTGAACAGGTGAAAGCACCAGGAAAGAAGGAAAGGAGGGACAGAAGTCAGACGTGTTTTCTTTGCATATCCTGCTTTCCCTCAGAGTACGTTCTGTCCAACCTTTGAGGGCTGCTTACTAGAAGGACTGGAGTTTTAATGCTCTGATTTTCCGGTAGCTGGGTAGGTACCCAGGACACATGGGAAACTAAAATGATTTGCATATCTAGCCATAGGTGATTTGCCTAAAGTTATTCGAGAACACTGTGGATGGGAGCTGAAGCATGCATGACCTAATCTAGTGCTCTAACCACTTGTTTGTCCTTTTTCTGCACATTTGTGCTGAAATTATGTTTATTAAAAATGTTCATTATTGTCATAGAACTGCTCAACACTTGGATCCAAGTAATATCTCTGTGGGGTGACTTGAAGTTTAACCTTCTTCCTTTATAAATTCAGATATAACTTCATGTTGCTTAATCAACACTTTCCAAGACTACATGAATACCAAATGTACAGACTGTGCACCTTCTTGATTGCAGTGATATTTTTAAAATTCATATCAATAATTATGTTAATTAAATCCTTCAATGCCAGCCTCTTATCGGAAAGCCTGAACATAGCTGAATAATTGCCTGGAAGGTATTCATAAAACAGCTCAGGGTGACCAAACTTCTTTGACATTATTTGTAATGTCCATGTATCATTCACCGCCCAGTGTGCGTAGTACATGGTTAGAGTCTCCAATAATGTTGAGTTTGTATACCTTTCCATAGGGATTTAAGAATTAAGAACAATGCCTCTGAAACTTGTGGTACAAAAAGAAACATGTTCAGTTTTGTTCCACAATTGGTCAGAAAATTTACCATTTATAAGACGACAACAACAACAACGTATTAATCTGTTTATTCCAATATGCTGTGCCATTCTGCTAATGGCATAAAGCTTACAGGAGACACAGTAGAGTATTTTCTCCATCTGTTCATCTATCAATCCTTCCTTGGCATAAAACATGAAGACTTTTGTCCTTACATAGCACCACAAAGACAAATACAAATATGAATGATCTTTATCTTAATATATGGTACCAATTTGATCTTGGATATAAGAAAACAATATTGTACATATTAACTGCTAGTTACCTTGAGTATGTAGACAGTGATTAACACTTCTGTTTGTTACTTTTAGTCTGTTCTCATTTGCTTTAGAAATATGGGCTTTAATGCTGTTTCTGTTTTTGAGGGCAGAGAAATTGGTAAGAAAGGAAAACCAGCAACCTGCTCTCCATGTCAGTAGGGGTTTGTGTGGTTGAGCCTGCTGTAATTTTTTGTGAAAGATGAATAATTCTGGATGAGAAGCAGAGTAGAGGGAGTTGTTATTTTCTACTTGCCAGCAGGTGAAAAATGTGATGGATGATCGCATCCAAGAACCTAACAAGAACTCTGGAGATAGAGGTTCAAGTCACTTACTTTCTCTTCCTATCAGTTCTCCATTTGTATAAAAGGAGATGCAACATTTTCCTTTCTCATAGAAATGTTGCAAGGGTAAATGTGATGCTATGTATGAGTCACACAAAGGCAGCTATGAGCACTGTATTAGGATAGGGATCATTAAATGCAGCTGGCCTGATAGAATCTTATAAAAAAAATTCTTTTCTTGTCCCTTTTTTCTTTTATTCCCTGTCTTTGAGGATGTGTGTGTAGGGGGCACTGAATAATTGAAAACATGGATCAAGTGCGCCTGTGACAGTAAGAGCTGCTGGTGCTTAACATCCTGAAACTACTCGTCTAGGAGGAGTGCAAGAAGCCTTATCCAACTTAATGGCCTTCTTAAACTTGAAGTCAGGTGCTGTAGACAGGGAATGAAGAGGAGCAACCTTGTTAATATTTGCTAAACAGAGGGCTCTTTGTGGGAAAGGTCTCCAGGTTTTACCATTTTGCTGTGATTCCACAACTGGCTCTAAATTCAGTTAGGACAGAACTTTTTTCCAGAATAAACAGGTCTGCTTTAAAACAGTTTAGCCAGCTAGTCCTGGACAAGCTTCAGTACCTTATGGTAACAGTTAGAAATAAGAAAATAAGTAAGTAGACAATAAGAAAATGGTGCCAATATATCATATTGCCTTCACTTCAAAGACAGAGTGGTCCATATACAAAGGAAAGGACAAAAGGTATTTGCAGTCTGAAATGTCTTTATTTTTTCCTGTTGGGGGAAGTATCTTATACAATGGAAAGTACTTCTGAAAGTAACCATTCTGACAAAGATTTCTGCTGTAGACATTCAGCTGAACATATGCTCCCAAGGAGCAACTATGGGTATTAAGGACTAGAATAGTAACAAGGATTTTTATATATTTTTTTTTTAACTTCTCAATGGTATGGGGAAGGGCTGAGTTGGACCAGGGTTGCTATAGAAGAGCTGGTAGCAATATTTTTAAGGAATTTTCCCCAAGTCCAGTCTGGTTTGCCTGTGACAGTAACTCGTGAGAAATCTCCCCATTTTTATCTCAATCCGTGAGCTTTCTATTCTTATTTGGTCCCTCTGAAGAAGGGAACTGAGTGAGCAGCTTGGTGGGCATTTGGCTCTGAGTCAAGGTTAGCACACCACAGGACTCTATAGCTTTTTGGAGGGCATTCTTTGGCCCAGCACTTGTTTTCCCTTCACTAAATGGACAGTATGATGAAACAAAGTCCCTGTTATGAAGGGGGTCAGACTAGATGGTATAATCATCACCTTGTCTTTAAAGTTTGAAACCATGAAACCTTTTAAAGCTTTGTTCACAGCCTGAAAGGAGAATGAAGTTTAACCTATGACCTCAACTATCTCAAAATTTCAGAAGATTAGAGCTGCTTATGATTTAGTAAGAAAGTTGTTAAACTTGACAATTTTGTGTAGATTCACTGAAACAGCTGCCCTTGCTGTGGGTGAAAAAGACTAAGTGGTTTAAAGGGTCAGTCTTAATGAGGAGATGTGTTTGTAGAAAACCTCCTTGGGAATGGACTTTCTGCTCTGTATTTTTACACTGATTAGGAAAATGGGAATCTGACCTGTGGCTGGGGTTTTGGCTGCTTTTGCAGTGCAAACTACTAGTCCTGTGAGTGTTGATCTAATCAAGTCTGGTTTATTATGGATTTATATCTCCTGTTTAATTGTGTGCTTCAGTGGAAGCTATACCTGTGATCAGAACACCAATAAGGCTTTTGTCACATAACCTCTGGTGTCTAATTTCAGTCTTCCTCTGTAGAAATCATTTTGTGACAACTATTGAGAGTGATAAGGTCTTTCCAACATCAGCTGCCTATTTTTCACAAAGACCTTATATACTTTAAATTGTCTTTATATTTCACCTCTTCTCTCACATCTGGCTGAAATCAGATAAGGTGTTCAGAAATTATTAGAGAAACATGTTTCCTTTCTCATATACATACACAGACTCAGTGACTAGGCTGAATAAGCTTCAGCTGCTTTGGAAGCTAGGCTAATAAATAGCAACAGTGAAAGATTGCCTCGTTCAATGTTTTTGGACTCTGTGCTGAACGTAAAGTGTACTCTCATGGTATTCAAAAAGATATAAATGAAAAAGCATATATGCATGCACAGCACCACAATGGAAACTATTTCACCATAGATCCTCATACCTCTTGAGCTGGACCAGGAGAATCTGTCAGCATTTTGGAGCAGCATGAAAAGAGAAGCAAATATCATTTGAGTGTTGCCCAGGGCTCGCTCCCTCTGGCTATGCATCACAGAAGTGCAGGTGTGCTTTTGAATGTCCTCGGGACTCTTAAGTATAAGCGTATGAACAAGGAGGTGAAAGTGTGTGTCGGGGGTGGGGGAAGTGGAAATCTCACAGGTCACAGCAACAGGAGAGAAAGTCTGAAAAAACAAACCTTACAGTTACCTGTGTTGGGACTCTATACGTACGAAAATATTCTGGCGTTTCTCCACCATAAGAACGTTGCAGACCCTGGAAGATATATTACAATCTTATATAAGATATCCGATTTCTGATATAGGAGGAAAGAAAGGGCTCTGAGAGAGGTAGTGATATTCTCAGAAGGAGATTTTGCTTTTTCCCAAAACAACAATGCTCTCTGTCCTTTGCTTCTAAACCTGGGGCTTCTAAATGCAGTATGCAGGAGACTAGAAATACTTGTAAACAGAATAATCCCTAGGCATCTGAAGAGAAAGAGAAAGTGAGAGACCAGCTATTGGAAAAAGAGTTTCCTATTAAGTAGTGTAAACCTTATTTTCACCACTTTCTCACAGAATTTTAAGTTTGTCTTGGTAAAAATATAATTCTGTTTGCAATCTTTTTCTATGTCACTAAACAGTTTCCAAGCTACATTCATCCTCCTGAACTCCTAGACCATAGCAAAGATTCTGATGGATACCATTGTGGTGGTATCCATCAGAGATTACACTGGTGTGGACAAGTCGTGAGGAATAAAGTTCTGAAGGAGTAGTAGCATGCTCGAGTGTTTCTGTTATTACAACTATCAGAACAACTCAAAGCAGTACTGGATCTGAACTGACTTCTTGCCTTTCTTTTCCATCTTTTCTTGTATATTTTCTTTTTTTTTTCTTTTTTTTCTTTTTCTTTTCTTTCTTTTTAAATTAAATAAAACTGGAATATGAAAAGAAAAGATTAGTCTGTCCCAGTTCTGAACCTAATCAAGGCTGAGTTTAAATAAAATCTGTTAAATCTGAGAAATCTGTTGCATGATCTGGGGCACTTCACTGAAGACATTCTATCATCTATGTTTAAAAATTTGAGAATTGGCCTGTTTATACAATACAAACCCAAAACTTATGATTAGTATTAAGAGAAACCTATTATTATGTCATTTATTATGTAAGTTGGCCAGTCTTGGAACTGTGGGATGTCAATATCACTGTAGTTTACTTATTTGGAGCTGCAGTGTGGGGAAAACACAATAAAATTTTCCTGAATTTAATATGGTGGAATAACCATGTCCTTCATGGCAATCCCATGCACAAATATAGGCTGGGCGGAGAGTGGATTGAGAGCAGCCCTGAGAAGAGGGACTTGGGGGTGTTGGTGGATGGGAAGCTCAACATGAGCCAGCAATGTGTGCTCGCAGCCCAGATGGCCAACTGCATCCTGGGCTGCATCAGAAGAAGCATGGCCAGCAGGTCGAGACAGGTGATTATGCCCCTCTACTCTGCTCTTGTGAGACCCCACCTGGAGTACTGCATCCAGCTTTGGAGTCGCCAAAATAAGAAGGACATGGACCTGTTGGATCGGGTCCAGAGGAGGGCCACGAAGATGATAAAAGGGCTTGAACATGTCTCCTATGAAGACAGGCTGAGAGAGTTGGGGTGGTTCGGCTTGGAGAAGAGAAGGCTCCATGGAGACCTTATAGCAGCCTTCCAGTATCTGAAAGGGGCCTACAAGAAAGCTGGAGAGGGACTTCTTACAAGGGCATGTAGTGATAGGACAAGGGGTAATGGCTTCAAACTGGAAGAAGGTAGTTTTAGATTAGATATCAGGAAGAAATTCTTTACTGTGGGGGTAGTGAGACACTGGAACAGGTTGCCCAGGGAAACTGTGGAGGCCCCATCCCTGGAAATGTTCAAGGCCAGGTTGGATGGGGCTTTGAGCAACCAGGTCTAGTGGGAGGTGTCCTTGCGCATGGCAAGGGGGTTGGAACTAGATGATCTTTTAAGGTCCCTTCCAACGTAAACCATTCTATGATTCTATGATTCATCTGGTTCCCTGGGGCAAAAAACAAAAAAAACCCAACCAACCAAATAAACAAAACAAAACAAAAAAACAAAAACCAAACCAACCCAAAAAAGAAAACCAAAAATTAAAATCACATTTACCATGAAGCAGACTTGACTTACCTAGTAATCATATATTGTTATGATACAGATTTGACCCTTTAATTTTTTGTTTTTTTGATATAAACCACAATGTCAAAGAATGATATTTTTGAGAAGAGAGATTCTCTACCATTATTCTAATTTAGGCACAAACAAGGCAATACTATGAATTCACCAAATGTTACTAGAAAAGTCAGTAGAAAGAATTTCAAATTAGAGTGAGAAAACTGAGTTAAGCGTCAGAAATCATTCACACTTAAAAGAAGGCAAAAAATTAACACAGGAGTTGTACCCATCTGTTTTTCAACTTTGCTTCAAAACTAAGATGTTTTAAAGGAGCACTTTGGAATGTAATTTTTTTCTGACTCAGATTTTTTTTCATTTCAGATTCTCTACAGAGGCCAACTTCTATGTGATCATTTGTTCTACATCAAACTAGATGTAACACGCTACCAAATATAATGAGGCAGAAGGTGGAAGTTAAAAGAAAATCATGTCCAGAGCAGATACTTATAGTATAGAACTTCTGCTATTCAGGAGCTGAGGAATTCAGTTGGAATAAACCTGCAAAAAAGGAAATTGAATCCATGTAATGTTTAGAACAAGTGATATAAGGATCCTGTTTCCCAATGTGACAATGACTTCGTGCTTGTATTCCCCAAGAAAATATTTTGGAGAGTCTGTAGTTTATAGGAAGAAACAACGAAACCTTTTTAAACTGCAATTAAATGATAAATAAAAAACTTGTTCTGTCTGATGTTATGTAACACTTTGTCTTGAAAAGTGAACTTCCAAGGTTTGAAAATCTCTGAGAGGTTTTTTATTTCTAATAGGAACATAGTGAACACAGGCTTGATTGTAGTGACTTGCCAGATTTAAGATCTATGATGAAGATCTTGTGGAGCCAACAAATACCTTCATTGCTTATGTTTTAGCCCACAGAGCTCAGTGGTGCAGAAAAATAGATTTCAACATATCACAGTGGTGATCCTACAACAGCAAGATCATGTAAATTTAGTGAAGATAATAAACACAGTTGAGTTTGTTCCTTTCCATATGAAAGTAGGAAAGAGCTGACTGTTTAAAGCCACTTTTAATTCTCACACTGTTAAATAAAGAGTGTAGCCAGATATACTACTGCAGAAAGTTAACAAGATACTGTGTAATAAGTGAATAACCCATTGCATATATTTTTTAACTCTAAATATAGAAGGCCTTAATAGTAGGAAAAAGTTTCATGTTATGCTACTGAAAAACCTATCATCTAGGTTCTATTTATATTCTCCCTATATAGTCTACCTATAATCAGAAAAGAAGTGCCACTCTCCTTCCTGTTTCACACATAATCTGCTTTCACTAATTTGCAAGACAATTAGCTTCTGGTCATTTCCTCTTTTGTGTAATTCGAATGTTCAAACAGCAGACTGTCTTGTATTTCATTCCCTAAATATACTTAGGATCCTGTTTACAGAGACAAATCTGAATCTTTTCTGGATCTTCCAAAGTAAGAGTTACTTCCACAAGAATACAATATTCGGAAAGTGTGGAAAGGTTACTGTAGACCTTGAACGACAGCTTCAGGTAGCAAAGTCATTTACTATCTGTGCCAAATGATGCTTTTTATGGTTGTTCATGGAAAAAAAAAATAATCAATTTTTCTGGAAAGGACTTTGCAATTCAACAAGTCCAGTTCTTGCTGTTATAGACTTATGTCACAGGGAAAAACTTCTCAGTTCACATAGTTTAAACCAAATCGGGATTGAAGTGGTTTATGGATTTATCAATGACACATAATTAACTGGCAATCAGTGACCTGTACTTGCAGGATTAGTGTTAGCTGTACAGCAGATAAACCACAACAGCAGAGACTTACAGAATGCTAATTTACAACTACAAGGTTCTAATCGCCCCTATCTCTATGTCTAATCCCCAAAAAGGCTGTTCCCCATCCACTGCCCCCTCCACAGACCATGTGGTTTACACACACGTGCACATGGATGCACACCCCTACCTCCCCCCCTGCCAACCAGCAGCACAAGTTCCCTGCTCGTTCCCCTTTCCTGAGGAAGATGAGGGTACTCCAGCCCTACATACCTCCATGCCAACTCCACAACTGCTCACTCTTGTGAGTAAGCCCCGCAGGGCAGTCACCCCCAATTCCCTGCAAGTAGCCCACAAGTCCCTTCATGGTGGGGGGGTGCTCCTGGCACCCCACAGGAAGGCTGCACTGCCAGGCCCAGGAAGAGGCAGGGGGTCACTCTGTGGATGCTGCTCGGCTACCTGCTCTGTCTCCCCTCCACTAGAAATCTTCTTTTATACTTCTTTTCAAGCTTACACAACTATAGTTGTCATCTGATCAAAGTCTGTCTTTAAAATTGGGGAAGGTTATTGCCTCTACAGTAAATCATCTTGAAATTTCTTTCCAGAATTTCATCTTATCGTATGGAATTTAATCTACTGTAATTTCTACCTTCCTTCACATGTTGTTCTTATATCAGACCTTTCTTTACTTTCATTTACAAATTATTACTTTTTGACAGAAATTCTTTCTATCCACCAAGTATACAATGCTAAAAATTTGAAAAATTTTAAAGGTTTAGGAAGAATAATTTTATTTGAATAAGATGCTTTAGCTGACTCCCAAACTCAGGTTGAAAATACTGTTTTACAGGAAAAAAGCAAGCACAAATTTCTTAATTTCTTTTTGTAATGACAAATGTTAAATCACAGAATTTCCACTGAAATCAAAGGTTGCTTCTGTCCTTTCTTGTACTGGAGTTTCACACAGAAAGTGAAAGTAGGCTTCATCTCCAGACTGACATCTACATTTATGTGTCTAAATGTAGATGTACACATGTGCTAATTGTCAACACTCCTGGTACTGTCAGTGGAGACCTAGATACATCAGTCAGTGAAGCCATATTCAGTAGACCACAATTCAAATCATTCTGAAGAAGACACTTCAGGGTCACTTCATCTACCCCACAGAATTATCTAGTGCCATTTGAAATGTCTTATAGCATCTGAGAAATTCACAGATATGACATAAGACCTATGGATAACCCATGCTCACTTACATTGGTAGCTGGAGGTCTGGTGGAGTATATAGTAAGCTAGCTTCCCTTTTAATCAAGTGAATATATAACTAGGTTATATATTTGTACATGTAGGCACATACACCTAGGTGTCTCAGGCTGGAGCTGATGTCCAGTTGTAACTGCAGTTATTGTGGAGATACATAACTCAACCAACCTGTAGATATACTGCCTCACTAAATAGAACCATGTGAAATAATGAAATAGGGAAAAATGCATAGTTTCCAGAAGAGAAGCAAGATTAAAAAAAAAAAAAGGTGAAATCACATCAGATTGAGAAATGTTTTGGTTTAGGAGATTAAATTAATAGAAAATCAAAACACGTAAAAATTACTAATTTGATTTCTTTCACACTGAAATATGTTTTCAGTTTTGTTAAAGTTAAAAGGAAATAAAAGGCATTTTAAGTTCAGTGAAATATTTCAGGTATATCCAGTATTTCTGCTGAAACAGATGCGTCATTGTTTTTACGGTTCAGTGGCTCAGCGATGTATTCATTGATTTCTGTGGGCACAAGCTCAGATCCCTTAATGATAATGATGATCTTGCTGTTCAGTCACTGCCAGAAAATAGAGTCCATGAGTTTGTTCCTAGTGCCATCCTGTTCTCTGTGGTATGTTTGTCATTTTACAAAAATCCAGAAAGTACTAATTCTGGTTACTCACAAGTTCTCAGAAGAAGCAGGAAAAAGTCAGGAGACGAAACTGAAAGTTTGAGAAAGCCTTAAACAAAGCTGGATTTACTACCTGGCAGTAAATTATTTTAATAGTGTCATAGAATATACACCAGGGCAACCCCTTCTCTTGTTTCTTGTACAGCTTTGCCGCTAGAAAGATCTCTTTGCTTTTGGGTGTTATTATTCTAGGTGAGTACAGAAAACCAGGAAAAAAATATCCTATAAAGCAAACAAGTTGTTAAGAGATTCTGGATATGTTGCTTATTCTTTGGATTTTCCTGTTTGTAAGGCAGATGCCCCAGTGGTTTTTTATCTATCCTATTCTATTGACTGAGTTGCTTGTGCAGAAAATTCTCAGTCTTAAGTTGGAGACTGGTTTGGAAAGACAGAGAAATGCGTAGCTTTTGCTTTTAGGATACGGTGTTCACAAGAAAATACTATGGCATTTGGTCACAATTAATTCAGAGAACATCAGTGAAGGATCACCAGCAGAGAGGTTTTATGTCACCAGACTTTCATGAGACCCACAGGAAGAAGGGAGTCTGGGCATGTTTCCTCTCTATATATCAGATTTTGGAGGGGATCAGGAAACTCAACCCTCTATGACTGTTTCGCCTTCTGCATATTACAAGGAACTGAGCTTTTGGGGCTATTGTTTCTTGGAGTCTGCCTATGACAGACTGTACAGACTGTTTAACAAGGGAGGTAATTGGAAAACCACCATTTTTTGTTCTTGTCAGGAATTTGAAACATCTGATGACACTTTGTATTGTGATTGGTGCCCTGGTGAAGGAAAACAGTGCTCAGAAAGTCCTTCCTTCCCATAGTTCATTGTGTTTATGAAATTTTTTATCTCCGTAAATGTCTCGGCTCTAATGTACTCCTCACATTGTTCTCCACCATGGCCTGTGGTCATTGACCAACTCTTGAATAACACAAACCAGGATATAATCCTTCTAGGGTAAATACATATAGGTAGGTAGCCAGATGACAGGTAAATAGTGAAGGAAGGATAAAGTAAGCACTTACTGAAGCAAGTTGGGGGTGAAAGAGATGGATATGAATCCTCATATCAGTTGTCAGGTACAGTCAGAGGATATGGGTAACAGCCAACTAGTGGCAACAGGTAACATCTTCTGGTTGTTAACCCAAAAGATACATCTCTTGCCTCAGAAATTTCAGTAATATGCCAGTAAGTAATGACAAGGCTCAAACAGGCTTTTCTTTGTAGAGCTGCCTGGTGAATTCAAGCTATATTTGTAATGTAGAAAAGTGATGATTTGGTGACATTTATTTGATCTGGGTGGGAGTGTTTGGGCTTGTGAGCATGGGGCCCTGAACACTGGTACAAAATGAATCTGCTTTGGCTGGATAAAGACCTTTAATGTAGAACTACATTGTCCTCTCCAGTCTGGTTTACAGAAACAGAGTGGCCTTTAAGAGAACATTAACAGAGCAATGGACCTGAGCTTTTTTGTAGTAAGGGTTTCAGGCTGGTCCAATATTTAAACTCTTACTTTTTTTTTGGTTTGTTTTTGTTATTGTGAGGAACCGCTAATACATCTTTTCTATATGCTGGGTTTATATAAGCACCCCTTGTCCTCCACAAGTGTAGGTTGCTTATTTTCTGCCACAAGTCTTCTACTTTTTTCCATGACTTCTTACTACAATACAGTTTATAAAGTACTCAGAAATAATTCCATTAAATGATGAAGGCATGCCACACTATGATTTGTCTGCATTAATAAAGTTTTTGCACATGAGGAAGTAACTGCTGAATTTGAATGAGATAATTATGGGCAAATACCTCTCAACAGAGAGGTGGATGTTTTAAAGCTTCAGACACTAATTGCCTGTTTTGTTTTGTTCTTAGTGGGTATCTTTTATTTTTGGCTTTGAAAACTTGTATGCTTGCAGCCAGCTTTCTCAGATGTGTAAAATAAGAAGGGATACATTGATTTGAGAAATAAGTAGCAGCCACAAATGTAAACAAGATATGCTTTTTTTTTTTCACATCAGAACACTTTTTCCTTTTGACCTTCACTAATCTCCTGCAGTTTTGTTGCTGAGGCATGTTTATCACAATGACAAGACACTTCATCAGATGCAGTATGAACTGAGTAAGGGGTTATGTAGCTGTATGGCTGCATCTGATATAGTGCTACATAAACATATACTTTGCTAGATGGTATTGTTATGGGAAAACATTCTTCTTAATCCCTTTGGAAGTCCTTAGCTGTGCTAACTGATGGATTCAAGATACAAAACAATTATGGAACAGATTTCTACACTTCCCTATGCAGGGTGACTCCCTTTGAGTTGGAAGAGTGGTGCTCTTCTCTAATGATCGTTCACATTCCAATTTACTCAATCAATTTCCATTTCACTTTGAAGGCGGGAGTCAAATAACCTTTCCTTTGGCTATGAACTTTAATAATTTCCAGATCTGTAATAATGACATAAAGATTCTGTACTCTATTACCAGTGTAGGCTCATTCGCCTACCCTATGAGTTTTGCCCTTTGAGTCTTCCAAACTCTTTATCACTTCCAAATATATCTGACTCTGCCAGGACTTTACTAAAACTACATGTTTATTACTCTTTCAAGAAACATATTCATTTCTATATTACTTTTAAAAGATTCTTTTCAATTTCTTGTATTTTTATGGTGGAAAACTACTTACTGATTCCTTAGCTTGATTTATAATGTCTTTCATAAATCAGCAATAGAATATAATAAATGTTAAAGCATCAAATCCAAGCTAGAGAATAAGAGTAAATAAATTGATGTATTTTCATTTGATACATTTTCTTTTTGATTTTTAACCTTAAAGACATAATCTTGACATAATTTCTGTCTTTTCTTATTAAGAAATGTAAAAAAATTATGGTGGGATCTTGGTGGCGCTCAGCTCAAAATCACAGCATCCAGAGCAGGAGTCAGTTGCCTTAATATAGGTATCTAGAACCATTTGGGACAGCCTAGGTAAGCAGAGACATCTTCAAACAGCTGGCAGACATGATACAGATGCTATAAAAGTCATATTCACTTCTGGTTCTGGGACGTCTCAAAATTTTAGTTACCTGATGAAATCTACCTTACTGTACTGGGATCTGAATTTCTGGCACAGTCAGTGGAAAGAGAGAAAGATCTTTGAAGGTCTTCAGAATGAAGTTTTATCTGCTTGAGTGAATAGGTCCTGGAAGGCTTTGGGTTCACATAGGTGTTCTGGACAACCTGGCAAGTGGAGAATATGGAGGCACTGAATCCTTTTTATTAGAAGACGGTTTCATTAGACATTAACAATGTAGATGCAGGTTACTTCCTAGGCCAAGCAGTCTGAAATCTGTAATTATTTTAATATTAAAATAAATAATACAATAATACCAGAATACAGACTTCAATGAAACTTCATGTAACAAGAGATTTATGGTTAAAATCATGAACATATACCAGAATGCAACAGAGAGTTAAATTCCTAGCCTTCTCATTGAGATTCTGTGAAGGCAGGCTTTAGCAGACAATAAAACCTCACATTAAGAGAAAACATTAAGGACACAGCTGACTTCATTAGAAAGCAACATATATTAGAAGTTTTAGTGATTCAATAACAGCAGGACTGGGGTGCATGTGGATTAACAGAACAGATTTTGAGAAAAGAAATCAATAGAGAAAGGAGAAGACCCACACTGAAGATAAGAATACACAAATTCTGTTAAGTAAAACATGTCAAGGTTTGAGATGACCCCGTTCCCAGGATAGCAACTCACCTGGAAATGGCTACCAGTTGCAATATACAGGTGGTTCAAAGCCATTAAACTGCCAACAGAGCAGAGATTTGATCTGTCTCTCACATTCAAAACAAACACCACTGACCACTGGTTCCTTTCAACATGAAAAACTCTGTTTATTACCCTTGCCTTACTACTTTGGAAATTGATTATTTTATTATCATAGTTTTTGTTACGCAGTTTTTCTGCAGACATTTTTGCCAAAATTTATGGACTACTTTTAACTTGGATGTTATCAAAGTTTATCTTTGCACTTCAGAACCACTGCTTTCTGTAACTGCAAGCCATGTTTTGTATTAAAATGTGAATTAGAAGTAGCTTTCCAAAGATCCCGTTAATTAGTGGGTATTAACAACACTGTTGTTAGAATAACAACAGAATAAAAAATGAGCTTCTTCATTTGTGACCTTTCTGTAACCAATTCAGAAAAACAACTTTTTTTCTTTGAACTCGAAGATCTGTTCTATCTATATTTTCCTATTTGAAGTACTGAGGGTTTGGGTTTTTTTTTCCCATTTCTTTCAAATAACCTGGTTTTCCTCTATCTAGTTCTTAAGCTGATTCGGCCACCATAATAATTATCTCTGGCTAGACTTTAATTACACTTTATCAACCAAGAATCATTGTTCAGTGAGCTGATAGTTTTGGCAGTGATATTGAAGAGTTTGTCATGCTGTACATAGAGAAGATACATTAGAATGTGATAAAATCAAAAAAGGGAAATCAAAGAGAACAGCACAAACAGAGAAACAAAGATAACATCCTTCAAAATGCTACTGAATTTCTCTCTGTGTCAGTATCTTACTGGACTATTCTGACCAGTAAGTGAATCTTTCTCCATGGATTCATTGAAAAGGCTCCATGGAAAATATCATGGGCTTCTTTTTGGAGGAGTTGTTCTACATGGGAGAAAAAAATAAAAAGAGAGAGAGAGATTTGTTATAATGGAAAATATCTAGTAAATATCAATACAATTTTCAAAATTTTGTACCAGGATGTTTTTTAAAAAAAAAAATTAAAAAAATCAAGTAACAATATACGTAACAACAGTCCATTAATCTGCTGGAGTTTTTTTTAGGATGCAGACCATTACAGAACAGTACTGTCTGAAAAGACTAAATTTAAATAGAATGAGATTCTAGGTGTTGGGCAAATAAAATAAATCAGGAGAAGTTATATTATCCACCATTTGAAATGTGTTTAAAGTATACTCATGTGGAACATTTCACATGATCTCAGAAATTCAGAATATCATGGACCAGAAGAACCAGGATCATGAAATTAATTAAGGAAAAATATATTATTTGCCTTAAGTACCAAGTAAGAAAGTCTGTTAGATTAGCCTTTTCTATGTGTTTCTTAATATACAATCCATATATTTCCTGAAGTAATTTCCAGTTTCAAACGTGCACATTTTACAGCCCGTTATACATTCAGCTTGTCTTGTGAGCAGTTGGTTTCTACTCTTAACAACAATTTTGTATACAGCTAACATGTAGAGTACCTTAGCTAAGTCTAGCTAATCATGATGTATAAGCTGAAAATCACAGAAAAAGTCACCTCAACTATTAGTCTTAGCTTTCCTACCTATTTCAGGTAAGCTTTTTGATAAAATGTACATAAACTCAGCCAGCCTTCCTACTACTTATTACACTTTTGCTTGAGTACCACTCATAACATGGAGATATTTCCAGGAAGCTAGAAACTGTGGGGAGTTTGCAGAGTAAAAAATGTCCTTTTTTTCTGCATATTTGCCCTGAGTTTACATGCCAGAACAATGAATAAATGAAAGATGTTGGTTGTCACCAGGGACTATCTGTCTCTGTCCATGAAAAGAATATTTTTGAATCAGATCGCCTTTGTTTTGCTTATGAAGAGGAGGAGAGGAGAAAATATCTGTTGGTAGCTCAAAATCTAGAGAAACCAACTGGAATTCACTGGTCTCTGAAGTGAAAGTTGGGTTAGGCAATATGGAAGCCTATCATCAGGGAGAGTTAGTGGAACTTTTTTAATACAGATTTGGCTTTTGTATTTTACTTCCTTATGACCATAACATGAGGATGACATGCTTTTTTTCAGGGGTCCAGTTCTCATTCCCTTTTTACATCTGTATAACAGAATGCAAAAGGTCAGAATGCTGTGAGCATGATTCCCAATAGCCCTTGACACCACAGGTGAAATTCTGACTTTGAGTTTTAAATAAAAACCAAACCTTTGACTCACAGCAAATGTGAGTCAAAATGTAGGCCGTGTGGGTGAACAATAGTTTGAGCTTTATTTCAAGTTCAAGACCTGAATTAATACTCTAATGTGAACATAGATCGAGATATTCTCTGTTAATGGGGATCCCAGGAAAAAAATGAAACACTGAGAAAGAATAATGTTTTTCTCCTTCCCAAATCATTAGGCGTTCTAGGAGGTATGCTTCATGTCTGCAAGGTTCTTTTTAGCATCTTTAATGGGGAAGTGCTGGAAATGGTGAGGAGATACAAAATCTTTTCTGCATTACTGAGGTGGAGTTAGAAGAAGTTGAAAATACTGTTAGCCTTTGTGACAAAGCCTCTCTGATCTGAACTTTACCCACCAGTTCTCAAGCCACAGCTTGAAATACTTTTGGGAATACTCAGGAAGAGAAAACCCCAAGGAAAAAATGTTTTGCTCATTTAACATTTTGCCTGACGTTTTCCGTTTGCAGTTTGGATTTTGTCACCATCCTTTAGGAAAGTATTTCTGCTCTCTGGAGAAATGTATGAGAGATACAAACTCCACAGGGATATTTAGGATTAAGTTATAAATGCTGACTGACTGGTGTACTTGAAACAGCAGCCTTGAGCCTACTCCTGAGCTTGCTTTTATTCTTTGCAGTATTATTTTAATAAAGATTTTAACAAATGCTTCACAGACAAGAAAGAATCTTTTCTTCCAGTTACCTTCAACAATTTTTGTTGGTTGTCTTTTCCTGACTGCAACATCAGGAACTTCTTATGAGAAGGTACCCACAATTTCTAGTTTAAACTTGGCTGGGTGCAAAGTCTCAGTGATCTAAATGCCGGTGTAGCAAATCAAACTTTAAACTGAATGATATAGGACGAAAAACGCAGTGTCATACTGACAACCTTTTGATTGTAAATTAAAGTGAGAAAATGATTTTACATAGTGTTTCCTTTATTCTAATCCATTTTTTACCTCTCAGGTAAAATGATAAAATTTTTTACAAGAAAACCGAAATAAAGATTTGTGTCATTAAATGAATACAACTGAGCATCATGAATTAGCTTCTTTGATATTGCAAGAAATTTAAGTTTTAAAAAATAGATTGATTATTTCATCAATTCAATACTCAGTTACAATATTTTGCTATTTTTTTGTGTGTGCAAAAATTTCAGCTGAGAAATTTTATGCACTCTAAAGACAAAAATATATGTTGACAACAGGTGTTAATGTTAATGAATCTGTCAAATTCTTGGACACTTCTATTCTTTCCAAGTGCTCAGGATGCTGTTTTTGTAACTGATGTCATATTTGGTGCTCTTGTGACAGGAAGAAAGTATGGAAAACTAATGTCATAAACTTTAAAGATATATTCTATATCTTAACAGAATTGCCATTGGCTATCAGAAATGATAATTTAGTGTTGATAAGTTGTTCATAATTTCCCCTTTGAGAGAAATTGACAGCCAAAGCTATATTTTATTTTTTACTCATACTATTGGGTTTGGATTATTTCTTTTTTTTACAGAAATTATTACTGTTTATAGCCAGATTTCAAAATATTCTAGAGAAGACATTATCTCTGCTGATATCTTCCAAACATAAGAAAAAACTTCTTTACGGTGAGGGTGACAGAGCACTGGAACAGGCTGCCCAGGGAGGTTGTGGAGTCCCCTTCTCTGGAGATTTTCCAGACCTGCCTGGATGCAGTCCTGAGTAATATGCTCTAGGCATTCCTGCATCAGCAGGGGAGTTGGACTAGATGATTTCTAGAGGTCCCTTCCAACTCTAAAAATGCCATGATTCCGTGATTCCGTGATTCCATGAAATTACGTTTAGTAAGGATTAGTCAATAACCAGACTTCAGATTCTTTGAAATCAAACTTCCTTGAGCACTACTGAGAAAATAAAATGTGGAAATAAAGGTAAGATGATGCAATATGAAAATTACTTTATATCAAGCAGTTTTTTGCTCATCACAGGATAATTCAGACTGGAATGGATTTTTGGAAGTCACATATGCTGACCTGTTCCTCAAAGTAGAGCTATCATTAGAACTAGATTCAGTTGCCTGGGGTCTAGTTGAGTTTTGAAAGTCTCCAAGATGAAGGTCCCACAGCTGCTCTGAGCAGCCAGTTCTAGTGCTTCAGCACATTCAGTGTGACTTTTTTTTATAATATTCCTTCTTCAGCCATGAATAGGTTAATTTCTTTATTTCTTACATTACATTGATTTTTTTAAAAATTTTTTCCTGTATATTTTCCAGATTAGTTAACTGATCTGCTTCCTTACTGGGTTTCAGCTGGTGAAGATTGTCCTATAAGACACAGACACAATGCACAGTAAAACTGACATTACTAAAGGTACATGCAGTTTGAATTTGGAGATAGCAAGGTCTGCAGACTAGAAAGCTAAGACAAACAATAATATTTTAATTAACTCTGTATTTTATCTTTGTGTGACAGACTTTGAAAGATATTTATGATGGTGTGCTTCCCCCTCTCCAGGCGCCACCTGATCTTTATCTCCTGTAACCCTGCACAAGCGACAGCCACCCACGGTGGTCATGATGGGTGCATGTAGTCGTGACAGTGGCATCCTGGGCTCAACGTGGTTTCGAGGAGACAGATAACAGCACAATAGCCAAGAGCTAACTTGAGCAATGCTGGTTCTGTGGTCAATATGCAAATATGACTATAGGTCAATCATCTTACCCCTATAAATAGTGAACAGCCCAAGAGCCCTTTGAGCTCTCCTGAATGGCAATGAACTGCATTCCAAGATTTCCCTTTGAGTAGGGATGCCCTCAAGGTTACGCCTTGAGGTTGAGAGATTCCTTGCCACAACAGATCCTTGGTAAGTGACTAATAGCATGCTGAACTTGGAAATCTTAGCTAAGTGGTATAAAGGATTGATTGTGCATATATAATCCTTTAGACATAAACAGTTGACCAAGTCTGGGACTAGGATTGGATCCAGCCGCACCTAGACTCCTCTCTGAAAAGGAGTTTAGAAAGCAAGGGGGTCCTTTCTGAAACCTTTACTCAATGGGAGGGTCTCCCTGACAGCTCTGTCTGACCCTGTCCTCTATGCAATAAATAACCAAGTGTGCCTTGCCATCTCGAATCTTCTTAAAACACTGTTGCATTTACCATCAAACTTTGTTAAATCCCTGTTATATGTCAATAAATGTATTGCTGTTCTGTCTACGAGTGAAGTGCATTGCTCCTTCCGTGACAGAAAGATATTCAATTTTTGAAACCTTTCTTTGAAAATTTCCTGATAATCTGAATGAAGAATCAAGGAGATCTAAGGCTCCTTCACTTGCCAGCTTGCATAGGATAATAAAAAATAGCACAATGGAAATAACACATAGCGAAGCATCATCTGTATATGTTACTACAGGAATGAAATGGCAATATCAGAGGACACTGGGAATTTAAAAGGATCATTATTTATCCAGTCATTCGTTATTTTGGAAGTGGTTTCTTGTTCTGTTTGTTTGATTTTTGATTTGAGTTTGGTTTGGTTTTTTGTCTTGTTTCTGTTTGTTTGTTTGTTGTTTGAGACATTAGTCTGGGCTGATGCAAGTTCAGTATTGGGCTACTTAAAATTATGATTTGCAAATGAGGTGGAAATGCTTGAGTGTGAGTATTTGAATGTACATGAGAGAGAAAATACATGCACAGTTCTGTGCAATTACAGGCAGAGTTACATGGGGCATCATAATCATAGTAGCTGGAACAATCAGTTGTTATGGATTTCTTGCTCTGAAAGAGTAGCTTTGGATATCTTTTCAGCATTGTGCTGTGTTGACACCCAGGCATCTTGAAAACAACATCCCAAAGATTTCTATTACTCTTTAGTGGAGATATATGAGAGGCTTGCTGGAGTCTAGGGTAGGGGACTTGCTACTGCTACTGATTTTAGGTGAAAGGCACAGGGTTTTTTTCTTGCTTTCTCATTTCTTTACCAATAACTGGAGTAACATTTACTGTAATTAATTTTTTGCAGTATGTGATTTGAATATTCATAGTTATGGTGATTCCTCATCTTCATAAAAATATCCTTTCTCCTAAAAAGAAAATCTTAAAACATTACACTGTTAAGTTCCCAAATCTTATGCACTAACAGCTACTCTGGACAGAAACAATTACTGGTTTACTGTGGGGATATCATCACCATTCCAAGGTGGAGAATTACCACAACTATAAAGATATTAAGAAAAAAAAAAGGTGTTTCCTATTCAGTTGTCTCTTTTTAGAACGATTTTATCTATCAGTGAAATAGTAAATAAATTAAAAGAATGTTTGTTACATAACATTTTGGACTGATGCATGACTAGCCCTGACATACTGCGAAAGATCACAACAAATGAGGAATCAAAACATTCTCCAGTGATTACTGCCACCTACAAGACACAGATGAAGAGCCAGGAGTGGGCAGAGGCATCCCTAATAAGATTGTAGCCTACTTTTCCTCATGTACCTATCAATGTCTAAAGGAAAAAGGGCAAGACTGTAATAAATGATATCTGCAGTCCCAGAGCAGGAGGTGGGTTCAGGAGGGGGAGTGGAACTGACTCAATTTACTTTTCCAGCAGTTTCTTGAAAGTCTAGTAATTCATGCACAGGCTCAAATGCAGAACAGTACCTTAAGGCAATATCTAATCAATTACCACTAGATCTAGCATAGTTTGCCACTATCAAAGATGTCTGAGGTCTCTAAAATGTTATTGTTTTTACTGCTCATGGAACCTGCTGCATGTTGGGGAAGAGCAAAAGTATATTTTATCAAAATTGTTTAAAAGTGGGCTTTTGTCGCTGTTATTACACAGGCAATGTGAACAATCCTGAAGTTAGGAGTAATTGTAATCATGCTGGCTAATCATGCACTGTAACTGTGTTAACCAGAGACAGTAATCTCTCAGACAGTTACTGCTAGTAAGGGTGACAGTTTATGTTTAGGACACACAGACTCATTGGCTGTATCCATAGCAGTGAATTAATCGTGCCCAGGAAGTGAGGCACAGAATGGCCCATCATTAGGAGTAAATTTCCTTAGGTCTGAGAGCACGACGTAGAGCACACAAGCTGCCTGCTGGGAATGGTCACTCCAGCCACGACTTGACCTGGAGTGGGAGAGCTACTTGGCCTAGACCAAAACATGTCCATGGACCATTTTTGCAAGGATGGTTAAATTGCAATTTAACAATACAGACAGCTGATTCTCAGCATCCAGGATTATGCTCCACTGCTGTTCTGTTTACCAATATTTTGTAGCCACAGGCATTCTTTCAGATGGTGTAACTGCTTCTTTCCCACAGCAGCTTAGTGGATGGTGTATTACAAGCATGCTCTTCCCCAGAGTGTATGTTGCTCGAAGTCCTTAATTTGCATTGAATTTATTAAGTTTGAAGACATTCAGTAATGTAAAGCTCTTTGGACAGAGTTCCTAATTCTCCATTGATTTATTTCTATCTATTCTCTCTCTCTTTTTCTCTGGCTCCTTGGAAACTGACAGTATCTCCAAAGACATATGGGGTTATTTTGAGTGCTTTTTGGTAGTTTCCAGGGTGATGTTGGTGTTACTCAAAGAAGTAACCTGTCAAACACAAGCTACACTCAATTTTATTTAAAGTAGCCTATTGAAGCACAAGGAAAAAGTGTATCCAATTTAGGGGAAAGCACACTCAGAGCCACACAAAATCAGACACATATGGCTCTTGGGTGCTCAGCTGGTCATGCCAGAAGGTCCTCTTAAGGTGGTGGAACAGCAACACTAGGAGTCACTATCTCTGCATTTGATTTCTTTTACAGTTCACAGAAAGAAATGGGAAATTTTTCTGACTTTCTTAAGTGTACATTAAAATGAGATTAATATCAACCTAAGAGTGTGTTAAAGTCCTCTGACTGTAAAAAGAGCTTCTAAAAATAGGTCAGCCACAGGTGTCTATTTTCTGGGTGTCTACATAGGATGAGGATGATCCTCAAGAACCTCGTCAAAAGTCATCTGCAGTTCATAATATTTGGTGAGTTATGCATTGGCATGCACACTATATCAAGAAATAAAATGAGTGAGTCATTCATTGCTTGTTATTCTGAGACACTGTCCTCCTGAAGTCTGTAATTAGAAAGTCCATATAATTGATTTTTGCTACTACCTTTTTCTGCCTTTTCTCCTTTATCTGCCTCAAAATTAAAGCTGAAAGATTCACGTTTGTGCAAAGATTCTGAACATTAGGGATTTGTGCCCTATGCAACTGGGTACTTAAACCTGGCTATTTGTTGTATTAATATCTCTCATATCAGACTTCACTCTACAAAAGCAAAAGAAAATAGAAGGAGTCACACTATGACCTTCTCATGGTAAAACCTAAATTAGGCTTCTTCATTATGTTCTGCTTTATAGTTGTGAAGAAAAGAAAGAAAAGGGAAGGGTCAATATATTTACTTTTTTTTTTTCTAAAAAAAAAATAAAATTTTGGTTTCCTGTAGCTGCCATACAAGATAAAAACCACAGAAGACTTTGGCTGTAATTCTCAGATTCATATGGAGAGAAATAACTTCTCTCTGTGGATTAATTTATTTGAATGATACTATGTAGAAGCTCCATTTTCATAAAGTTGTTTTTGATATTTCTTTTTTATTTTAATGTTCAGCTCTTGTTCTGCATCACTAAAATAAGTAAAAAACAAAGCTCAAGACTCAGTTTGGAGTTTGTTTCAGATTTTAAAACAAATGACTGAGTTTGTCCTTGCATTAGAATTAATTAAGCATGTCTATTTTTGTGAAGTATTTTCAGGGGAATGGTAATTTCTAGACATTTCTAATGAAAACTGTTCATAACAAGATCAATAGCATGACTTTCTAATTATGAAGTTCTCGCTAATATTCGAGTACTTACTATAATCAGTTTAACTCATTACCGGCAGGGGGCTCACGATTAAAAATTTGGAGGGGTTGAAATGCAAAAGCAAACTGCTGTCTCCTTGTTAAACATACTGCTAAGTTGCTTGACATCTTAATATAGTATGCTATCAAAAGACATCCAGCAATACTGCTGCTACACCAAAGGCTGTTAAAATGAATTGCTGGACGTCCCTCTAGGAGCCTCACTGATTACAGATATTAGATGATTTTCAACTTAAATATAAACTTAGCAGATCTAACATGTAGCAGAAAAAACAGCGTGAGAGATACTACAGGCACCAGGCAGTTTATATTTCGTCACTGTAGGTACACTATTCATATGGTGTTGATATTCTAGTACCCACTGCCTAAGGTTTAACAGGGCATGGGCCATTTTCCAGTTAACTACAAAACCAGAAGGTGTTCAGCAACTGCAGGAAAAAAAAAATTCTGGGATGATGGTAAAATTTGTATGTCATTGTTATGGGAAAGAGTTGTTTCTGGACTTTTTAGTACTGATGGGTCTTTTTCATGGACTGAATGGCAAGCTTCCAGTCTCTTTGGATCAACCTTAGAAAAACATAATTTAGTACTGCTATGCTGGCAACCTAGTAATTAACATCACACACAGAGTGAGCCTATTTGTCTCCCTGTGATAAATATAATGTACACAAACAGGATACTCACATGAATGTAAATATATGTTGACAGCCTTATAATAAAGATGAACTAGTTTTAACAACTCCAGCAGCATGTAAAGCTTTTCTGACCAACTTACAAGCAGTGAGATATAAACTAAACTCTTTAGCACTTGTGATTAAACTAAAAATATAAGAAAATATATGTAAGAAAGTCAAATAATATAAAAATAATTTTTTTGAGTATTTATTAAAAAAAAGGAAATATCCATTCCTTCCAATGTATCCTAATTTTGTGACAGGTTATCCTCACCAGAATCATGCCAATATTTGATTGTGGACTTTGTGGACTGAACCAAGGATAAACTCAGGTTCAGTCATGCCTGAATTACTTTTTGTTTGTCTTTTGGAAATTAAGTGTATGTGTGCATGAGTAATGGAAAACAATTGTGGATATTAAAATACAAAGATTTAAATATGTTTTTGAATGTCTGAAATGTTCCAATAGCTATTAATAAAAGTAAAGGTAATGAAAGTGAATTTAGAAATTACAAGGGATAGTGGAAGTATTTCTTACACTGTACAGCATGGCAGCAGTGAGAAAACTCAAGCAAGATGTAGAATCCATCTTTACGGATTTAATCTGATTTTTTTTCTCTTGGAGTAAAGAATCATAGAATGGTTTAGGTTGGAAGGGACCTTAAAGATCATCTAGTTCCAACCCCCCCTGCCATGGGCAAGGACACCTCCCACTAGACCTGGTTGCTCAAGAAGAAAGAGAAGATTTCTGTTTTTCTGCCATACCCAAAGTACATTCCCAACACCATGTGTTTTAAGACAAACCTTAGTCTCTGCTGTTGATACTGTTCTTCTCTACATTAAATATTTAAGTGTTCTTTAAAACATCAAGCAAAAACTTAGGTCAGTTGTCTAGATCTATACCTAGCTTCTAAACCTGACTACAATTATTATTAAATATTTAGTGAAGGTAGAGCAGAATCCCTGGGAGAGACTGACAGCATCCTTTCTCAAAGCATACTACAAGACAGTAGAGTATTTACACTGGATATCTTGGCTGAGGTCCCTGAAGAAAAGCAAAAGAATTCTGTCATGGGCTTTGGATGAATGCCCCAGTCACTAGGTTATTGGGTAAGGAAACAGTCAGGGCATGTGCTATAGGGTTGCAGCTCTTCTCTTGTTGGTTTTGTTTCAGGGGTGGCGTGGCTTTTGTTACAAATCTTTCCAAAATATTACATTCCAAAATAGGGAAACAATTAATTTGGTTTCCCTAAACTTCTCACTGCCTTGGGAAGAATTTTTCATTGTAAGGGTTTTCTTTTTTTTTTTTTTTCCCAAATAATCATAGATTAAACAGACAGAAAGTAACATCTGATCATGAAACAAGCCTCCTGTATGACTGATTTAAGTATTTAATTCATTTCTTTTGGTATGAAAAGCAATAATTTATGCCTGGCAAAATTCTTCCCATCCCAAGTACCAGTATTGGATTTTTTTTTTACATTTTTACAATGCAAAATCAAAAAGATTTTCTATTTCTTCTGGTAATTATTTCAATAATTAACTCTTAAGGTGTGTTAGAAAGAACAAAAAGGATGCACTGTTGCAAAAATCCAGAAACTTTGTATTTTTTTTGATGCCATTATAGAATGAAATTAAGATCTTCCAAAATCTCTAAAAATATAAGTAGAATCAAAGTGTGAAAGACTCCATTTCCTGCCTGGACAACAGTCCAGCTGCAAGGCCTCTCATGATTCAAGTTTTTTTCTCACAGCCAGGGTAGAAACTGAAATTCTTATATCCCTGAGGATTACCTGTACGTGCAGCAATCCATGTTGCCTATGGTAGAAATGCCATTCAGGAACTGAAGAACACTCCATATTATGTAGAAAGTTCAGGGT